>JAJJMB010012966.1:1362571-1388784 GCA_023531105.1 Papaver atlanticum
ATGAATATTGATTAGATTATATCACTTAATTGGTCAATGGTGGAATCAAAAGTCTCGGTGTCTTTTTATAATTTGATACAATTTTATTTGAGTAATTTAATTTAATTTAATTTAATTCTAAAAAAAAATCCTTCAAAAGTTCGAGAAACGAATCTTTTTACCACTATCTACAAAACACATCATATATGACGCACAATACCTGGCTTCAATTGTATTCCCAAATATCTATCCGGAAAAAGAGCTCTTCCCATGCCCAAAAAATTTGAGATTGCAATGCCACGAGAACAAGTGCCACCTCCATAGTAAAATTTGCTTTTGGTACGGTTAGCGTATTGGCCAGAGGCCCATTGGTACATACCAAGCATATCCATTAAATTATGCAAACTATGCAAATTACCTTTGCAAAAAATTAATATGTCATCCGCAAAGAGAAGATGAGTAGGAGCCACACCCTTCTTAGAGACTATAACATTCATTCTCTTTCGCGCAAATAATTTAGAAAGAATACGACTTAAGATATCTTCAATAAGCACAAAAATCAAGGGTGAAACAGGATCACCTTGTGGCAGACCTCTTGTGATGCTAAAGAAACCTTCAAGGCTGCCATTGATCAAAATAGAAATCCTAGCCGATTGCAAAATATTAAGAATCCAAGAGCACCAATTCTCAGAAAATCCATATTGACAAAAAACCTCAGTAACAAATTCCCAACTAACCGTATCAAAAGCTTGAGCAATGTCTAATTTAAGGCCAACATTCTCATGCTTCCTTGTTGCCGCAATCTTATTGATTAGTTCAGAAGCCAAAGAAATATTCTCATGGATGTTTCTTCCCTTCATAAACGCAACTTGTTCTTCAGAAATCAACTTATTTAAAACCGTACCAAGTTTGGTAGCCAAAATATTAGTAATGATTTTGAAGAAGAAATTGCTCAAACCAATAGGCCTATAATCCTTAATTGAATCCGAAGCATTATTTTTTGGAATGAGCACAATAAAGATAGCGTTAATGCCATTAGGAATTTTCTTCATTGCCCAACAATTTGTAATGGCACTAACAAGATCACCAGAAATAGTACCCCAACAATGTCTGTAGAAGCAACCAGAAAAACCATCTGGACCAGGCACATGATCAGCTCCCAAATCAAAAAAGGCTTCTTTAATCTCCTCCATAGTTGGTATAACATCCATAAAAGCACTCTCCGTGGCCGAGATACTTCCATGATCAATTTCGAAAAGTTTTGGATCAATATTAGTGGCGCCACCGTTGAATTTGTCTTTGTAATAATTGACAATATAGTCTATTATTTCATCCTGCAAAAAAAAAAGTAGAGTTAGCGGAAATCTTAAGTTATGAGATTGTATTTTAACTCCTCCTCATTCGAATACTATTGTGAAAAAACCGAGTGTTTTGATCACCATCTTCCAACCAAGAAACTCTTGACTTCATCTTGAGTTGAACTGCCAAAGCTGTCCGAACCTCATCCACTTCTTTATTTGCATCCATCACCTTATTAAACTGAAACTCATTAGCTACATCATAGTCCAAAAGATCATTCTCCGCGTCGAGCTTAAGTTCAGCCTGCTTCAATCGAAACTGAAAATCGCCATAAACAGTTCTATTCCAAAATTTCAAAGTCTCCTTTAACCTCTTCAAGCCTCAATTTCCAATTATCCTCAACCAGCTTCATAAAACAAGAGTGAGAAAGCCACATCTTCTGAATTCTAAAAGGAGCCCTTGCAGGATGCGGATTTTCAAATGCATAACCAAAAAGAGGGGAGTGATCTGAGGCAATCCTTGGTAAAGCCTTGCATCTCCAATTTTCATATTTATAAAGCCAAGCGTCATTCAAAATGGCCCTATCATGTTTAGAAACAGTTATTTTTCTACCACTCTGACAATTAGACCAAGTGTACTTTTTGCCAATAGCATCAGCCTCCACAAGACCATTATCCGAGATCCAACTTATGAATTCATTCATATAAATAGCCACAGGGAACTTACCACCTTTCTTTTCATCCATGCGCAAAATACAATTAAAGTCACCAAGCACCAACCATGGAATAGATATAAAACCCAACCCCAATGGTTGCCAAAGCATTTTCCTTGTATCCGAATTAAAAGAAGCGTGGACTGCCGTAATATAATTACCATAAAAATCTAAAGAAATAACTTGATTAGAGCAAGATAAAATACCCGACTGAGCCAAAGTGGATCTCCACAAGACCCAAATATTACCTTTTTCACCATCAACCTCATTAGTAATAACATATTCACTGAAGTCATATAACGTCAGACTTCGAACAAAACGCGTAGTGCAAAAAACTTTAGGTTCTGTAATACAAATAATGTCCGGCTTGTGCAAATTATAGAGCTCCATCAACTTGGCCTTTGCACCATCTTTAGCCAAGCCTTGAGCATTCCAGTAAAAGACCCTCATTAAGAAACCATGTCTTTAGAAGGGCTTGCCGAACCCTTTCTTGTTCTACTTCTACCTCTTCTTTGACCAGCCTGATCTTCGTCATCATTTGGTTTTGTAGCCACAGTTTCACCTTGCTTCTTTGATTTCTTGATAGGGAACTTTGGCTTAGAAGCGTCAGCCATCTTAGCCAAAGCATCTAATTTCTTATTTTCAGCTAGCTTTCTCTTTGCACGCTCTTCTTCATCCAAGCTGCACTCCAATCCATTCTCCCTGCTTCTTTTTCCACAACTGCAATATTCATTTTTATGGACCGTTTAGGTTCAGGTGGCGTATCCGTATATACCACCTCAACTTCTTCTTCAATCTCCTCAGTCCCAGACTCAAATCTATTAGAAAGCACAAGAGCTCCCTGAGATTTAGATGGTGAAGCCCTTCTAGCGTTTCTAGTTGGCGAGCTAAAACTAGAATCATCAAAAAAAACTCCAACACATAATTAGTTTCAATAATACCCTGGACAACATTTTCAACTCGAGTCACCGGAGTGTTGCTATCGCTAATATCCTCTTCGGACTGCTGATTCTTTTCCATAATCAATCTCCTCTTCGTTTGTAAATTAGCCAGCGCATTTTCTTGTTCAAGTCTAGCCAGTTCAGCTAGTTACACAAGATAAATGAGGGGAAATTCCTGTAAAACAAAGTGATACAAAGATTTTGGAGTACCTGATGAAAGAAAATAATCTTAAAGACATGCCATTTTCGGTTCCTGACTTCGATTGGAGAAACAAATAAGAAAGCGATAACTTGATGCTCGAAAGACTTGATCGTGCAATGGTAAATGATGAGTGGGAGGAAGCTTTTCCATAAAATCATACCCTGCACTTTCCTCGTATGATTTCAGAGGCACCCATCCTAGTTTATTAAGCACTGGTATGGAAAATCTGCACAAGCCATACCATTTTATGACATTGTGGATAAAAGACGATTCATGCAAAACCAAGATAGAGAAATCTTCGTTAATTTAAGTAAGTGGTTCTAAAGCTTACCATCTGAAACAAAAAATGCTTCATGCTAGAGAAGTCTGGAGATGCTTGAATATCAACATTGATCAAGTCGCAGGAAGTTGTGAAAGTATTGAAGACTGGATAATATAGTGGTTTTCTAGAACTAACAACACAGGTCTGATGAAGCAAAATACGTGGAAAGTGACTTTTATGGTTGGTTTTTGGTTATATGGAATGAGAGATGTGAATGCATCTTTGAGAATAAAACCCTAAATCCCCAATCCACTGTCTATAGAATAAACTTTCATCTTCATAATTTTAGTTTATCTAATGAGAGTATTATTGAGCCAATTGCTTCTCCAGACATTGGAGTGGCACAGGAAAGCTCAGATGTAGTTACAGTTAATGTAGATGCTTCCTTTGATCATCTTACTAATAGAACTGGCACTGGTATGATGCTTTCTTCTGTTGCAGGTACTTATGATGGAGTCAAGCTTTCCTATGCAGACAGGAGTAAGGAACCGGCAAGCTTGTCAGTGATTGATCCTGAAGCTGGTGAATGGATGGCTATCTTGGTAGCTTTAAGCTGGGTTAAGGGACTCGATATTCAGAAAGTTCATCTTAAAGATGATGCCAAAGTAGTAGTGAATTCAATTACCTATGATATTAACCAAGTCAGATGGGAGAATAATCACTATGTTAGGAGTATCAAAATCCTTATGCTTTCTTTTAATGTCTGTAAAATCTCTTACGTTAACAGAGATCTAAATAATGTTGCAGATGTAATTTGTAAAAGAGTTAGGTGGGATAAACTTTTGTTGGAGGAGTACTCGGATTACTCTCCTTGGATTGAGTCTTTTTTAAACTGGTCTTATGATTCTGTAACTTCTTAATCAATAATATGCTACTTTTATCTATAAAAAAATTACGTCATGTCAAAAAGAGTCTCAACAAATGGAATAAATAGTCCTTTGGAAATTTCACCCACTCCATCGATCACAGAGACAAAATCACTGATCAACGTTGTCACAAACAAGATCTTCAGGAAATATTAGGAAAATTGCAGAACTAAGTGATAAACTAACCTATCGATATTCTCTGGAAATACAGATCAAGAGAGCTTTAGCTAAATGAAGGAGACAAAAATATACCATACTTTCATAAATCAACTATGTTCAGGACAAAGAGAAATCATATTTCACGGATTAAGGCTCGTGATGGTACGTGGCCAACGACTAGAAAAATAATAGGAGAATAATTTATCTCTTACTTTCGACAACTTTATAGAACATCAGGATCCGATGACAAAGATAGTGTAATTGATATAATAAAACCAAAGCCATCTGAGAGTGACAATGAAGCACTTCTAGCTCATGTTACAGAGGAAGAGATCAAGGAAACAACTTTTCAAATGGGGGCCAATAAAGCCCAGGGCCTGGATGGATTTACAAGTATTTTCTACCAGATTTACTGGGATGTGGTTGGGGAAAGTGTAATCCAAATGGTTCAAAACTTATTTGCGAAAGGTTTCCTCTTGACTTAATTTAATCATACAAATATTGCTCTTATACCAAAAAAATATGATGGCTGACACTGTTGACCAGTTTCGACCTGTCGGGTTATGTAATTTTGCTTATGTAATAATTTCTAAGACTTTGGCAAACCAGATGAAGCCTTTGATGGATAGAGTGAACTCTTCGAATCAAAGTCCTTTCATCTATAAAGACATATAGCAGATAATGTGATTTTGGCTCATGAGCTCATCCACACAATCAAGAACAATAAAACAAAAAATGGTTATGGAGCTATCAAATTGGATATATCTAAGGAATATGACAGAGTGGAATAGTCTTTCCTCGTGAAAGCCATGAATAAGTTGGGATTCCATAACAATTGGGTTAAGCTCATAATGAAATGTCTAAGCATAGTTTATTTCTTTATCCTTCTTAATGGGAGCCATATGGGTACTGGGGATCCTGTAATGACCCGAGTCTCCACCGAAATTGTCCCCATTTATCCACTGCGCTCATCCGGCAATGTTGGATTTTTCAACGGGCATCTCTGCGTAATCCAACAGAAATTTCCGGGAGGTCACTGATGCGTTTCGTAGGTGCACAAATAATTAATTCACTTATCTTCTACTTTACTAATGAATAATATAAAAGTAAATAAAATTCGTTCCCACGAAGAGCGGGGATTTTTGGTTGTCGAAAGAAGGGTTATGAAAACGTGAATTGCGACACGACTCGTTTTTTATTTTTAGGAATCGAATCGTATATTGAATCGTTGACTCATGTAAGAACTTAATAACTCTTAATCATAATAAAATATTAGTGAAATATATATTAATAATGTTATAAATTCGTTATATAGTTGTTGATGGTGGTTTTTAGTTCAGGGCTAAAATTGTAAAACCCTGCATTTATTATGTTGTCATTCTGCAAAGAGACAGAGCCATGTAAAGGTGATGAGTACACAACCTCTTCGTTTGCGCATTAATTGAGCAATTCAATATGTTTACATGAAATTTATCCAGAATGGTGCATGTAGCAACAATCCCAGATATTCTGTAAATTTCGACACCCTGCCTGTATTATTCATTAATATAGGACTCACTGAATACTTTCTGTGATGTGTTCCACGGCTGAACCCTTAATATTGATATGACATGACAATTAGTGTTCACTCGCAGCTGAGTAGCACAAATTTCCCTAAGTATCAAGGTTGAGGTTTGCATAAAAGTACTTAGTCAGAAAGCATGCTGCTTTCTGGCAATAAATAACTCTGTGTCAACACACAGAATCCAGTCAATTTTGTGATAATTCACAAGATTCAATATCAACCTAATTACATTGCAAAAATTAGGTTTTTTGCGCCCTGCGCAGTATATCAGACCCTGCTGGTTGAAACTAAACCTAGGAAAACTAGACAATTGATCCGCCATGGATTAGTAGGTTCAAAGTCCTACCCAAAATCAGAAAACAAGGAATAAAAGAGTAGCCGCGGAAAATAGGAGCAACAACAAAGGGAGGTGTGGCTATGCCATAGGCCAGCCGGCGCCACCTGCAGATGGCCACGCCCACATGCTTCTTGCCGGCCCTCCTCTTTCCCATCGACCAATCAGGTCGCTTTAAATGTGCCACATGCACATGAGATGTGGCCAGGCCCATACTTGCCGACCCTCTTTCCTATCGGCCAATCAGGTCGCTTTAAATGCGCCACGCGCACTGGAGATATGGCCACACCCTATGTTTGGCCGGCCCCTTTTCTATTGACCAATCAGGTCGTTTTAAACCCGCCACGCGCATAAAAACGCCAAACCATGTCAAACGACCGCCATGCCAATTGCTAATCGGCATGCCAAACGTGCCATGCCACGCCAATATGCTAATCGGCATGCCAACATGCCACTCCGCCGCAGTAACATGCCAATGTGCCACAAATGGTGCAGCTACGTGCTAACCCACTTTCTTTTCGTGGCCAACTCCATAACGGACTTCAATCAGGGTATTCTAATCAAAAGCACGACTGTTGCTTTAACGGCACTAGTCGAAACCCTAATTTCCAGTCGTTGCCCAAATTACGTCACTTTGTCCCCACAACATGTCACGAGCCATGCGGGACCCAGTAAACCCTAAAAATGGCGCCATGCTATGGCCACCCATGGCTATTCTTGCGCCTGTGGTCGTTCCCACATTATGGCCTTGCCATAATTCCTTTGACGCGGCTATGACACCATCTGCACAAAGAATGTCACCGTGCCACGGCCACATGCCACACGCGCTATTTAGGGTTTTGGCATGCCAAACCCTAATTTAAGTAAGGTTGCTACGCCAACCATGCCAAATAATGCTACCTAGGGCATTAAGTTTGATGTGGAAACTAGAGACAATATTTCTAAGCCATATTTGGATTCAACACCAATATGCAAAGATATAACGACCGCGGCTACGCCAGGCGCTATTCGCATCACACGCCATTCTCCTGCGGCAAGTCTCCTGACTTAGTTGCCACACATGGATATCCGCCACCTAGCTGGCGTACAATTAATCATAATAACTAGGTCTTGCATACGAGACCCACTCAGCAATCTGCTACATATTTTCCACGAAAATACTCGAGACATCAAACATGTCGCAAACTGGGGGATACTCATCAGGGTATTGGTCTGGCGGTTTACAGCGTGCGGCGTGCAACACGCCCATTATAAGAAAGTGTCAGGAAACCGGGCATTTAGTGGCGGCAAGAAGTAGTAGGGGTAAACTAACCCGTTTCCTTCATAGTGTGGACGTGGTTTCTAGCATTTACACATTACCCCACTTCTCCATCACTCAGCTACTCCCACTTCCTACGAGATCAGGGTGCGTTCAATTATGACTTGTATAAATAGGTTTCTACCTATTTCGACCAGACAACAGAGTTTTGGTTAACAACAACACAGTATCCAGAAAAACACAAAAGAACTGATAGCTTACATTCCGCAAGCCAGTTTCAAATTCTGATACAAGTCATAAATAGACACACCTTCAGAATTAACCATTCTGGTCTCAACACCTTCTTTGCTTCCCTCCCTAAGACCAACCATTCTCTTTCACTTTGTGACCGAAGCAAGAATGGAACGACCATTTCTTGGTTTAGGCCAGGATTGTATAGATTGATCTCTCGAATCTAAAGTACTCCCGTGCAGTGCATTTTTTTAGGTCTAAATTCGTTTCTCATCAACACACCCAAATTTACCAAAACCAGCAGAAACAATTTTTACCCCAAAACAACTGGCGACCACAGTGGGAGATTAATCTCTCGGTTGCAATATCGATTTTTAATTTCATTTTTCAATCCCAATTTCAAGATGGTAGATCTCAGGTCTGGGTCAGCAACAAATCCTGATGTTACCGGCGCTGAAAATGCCCTTGGTGTCAATATTCCTTCCGGTGACGTCAATGTACCACTTGTCAGGACGATCAACACCAGCGGCATAGGAAACGTTCCTTTAGGCGTTACACCTCCAATCACCAGAGCCAGAGCCGCTTACACCACCCCCAATGTTTCTTCAAGTGTGACGCCCCCAGTTGTCACCAAAGCCGTTACCACTCCCCCATCAGGACGAGAGACTGGAGGATCCAGAGGAAGCCAACCTCCTATTACCATTGCTGATTTGATGGAAAGGCAAGAAGTTCTTGCTAGGACTCAGACGGACATGGATTCAACTCAGAAAGAGGTACTTACTTTCCTCAAGACACCAACGGAGCGGATACCGCAGGAACCACACCAACCCAAAATGGAGCCAATGAGGAGTACTTTTAATACTCCTGGCGCCAGTACCTCAGCAGGACGCGCCTTTGTAGATGAAGAGGCTCGTTTTGCTCCTGAACGACCATTGGAGAGGAATCAGCCATCCAATTTCATCACGCGTGAAGATTTGGAACGACTTCTTTGAAACCGAGACAAAGAAAACCCGGTGGACATGCACCAGCATCAACCTCCATATCCTCCTGATGTGCAAAGAGTTCATCTTTCGAGGGGATATTCTTCTCCTCAATTCTCCCTTTATGATGGTACTGGTAATGCACGTGAACATATCTCTCGTTTTATGGAATCTTTGGGAGAGCATGAATACAATCATGTCCTCCGTCTGAAAGAATTTTCAAAATCACTTACCGGAAGAGCGTACACCTGGTACAACAACATCGCACCAAACAGCATATCCAACTGGTGTGACATGGTTACAGCTTTCTATAAGAAGTATTTCTTCGTGTCTGAGCAAATCACCTTTTCAGACTTAGGAAGGATGTTTCAACGAAATAATGAACATCCAAATGATTATGTCAAGAGATTCAGAATTCAGGCACTGGATTGTCATGATCCAAACGTGACTGAACAACAATTGGTGGAGTCGTGCATTAACGACATGGTTCCCATTTATCATGCTTTGCTGGAGAATCTACGCTTCAAGATATTCTCTGAACTCCATGAAGCTTCCAAGCGGTCAGCTATAACGGCACCGACACTATTAGAAAGGACAAAACCAGCCAGGAGTGAAGATATATGCGAAACTTGAGGAAACAGACACCTCATCAACAAGCAATATGACATCGGCCCCTCTGTAAGCGTAGTGAGTGAAGGAGGAAAAAGGAAAGCTCCAGCTGCGGAACAACAACCCAAACGTGCAACACCGACACATCAGGCGGCTCCAACTTAGAAAACTGCGACTAACTCCTGTGCAACACCAAGAAGCCGGAGAAGCTGCCCTAGACTTCCCATTTCCAATCGAGGAAGTAATTGAAATTTTGGAAGCATGGATTCAAGATGATGCTATCAAACTTCCTCATATCATGCGCCCGCCAACTGAAGGGGAAATGGCAAATCCTAAGTATTGCTGTTACCACAGGTTCGTCCATCACCCGACCAATGAATGCAATAAGTTGAAATGTATTTTCAAGGAAAAGGTGGATGCGGGAGAACTTCAACTGGGCAACGAGGGAGTTCACAGAGATCCTCTTCCAGTCAGAAGCTGTATGCTCTCTGGGGACTCTGTTCACAAAACTGTGCAGTCCATGATACAACGTGTGTGCGAAATCCTCTATTTATCCAAAGTGCAGCGTCAAGACATATTTGTAGCCCTCAATCGCGTTTTGTCGGGCAAGCGGCTTTTTTTCTTTCGAAAAAGCCACTCCCAAATCCCAACCTCTCTCGGGAAACACTATTGGAAAATGCAACTGGGGACTGCTGACCACTGTTTGCTTAAAGAATACCGAGTTCGATAGCACGTTGATTGACACGGCCTCCGACTTCAACATCGTCACCGTGAAGACTCTGAGAGCCGCAGGAATTTCAAAGAAGGAAGCTACTCACTCCCCAATTGTGAACAGAAACCCAGAAGGTGAAGCAATAAATGCTTACGAGTACATTAACCTCGAAATCAAGGTGGGAGATGCTCTAACACACGGAAAATTCCACATTATTAAAGAATGACCAAATTATGATATGGTTCATGGGGGCTCGTGGGTGCATAACAATAAAGAAAAGTTAGGAGTATGTCCTCTGCCAGTGTCTATACCTGAAAGGATTTCCAACAAGCCATCCAACCCTGAGGATTATATGCTGTCGTATGAACAACTTGCCAATGTAACCCAATTGCCTGGAGAGAGCCCGCCGATGTTCATCCGCCGATTTCGAACACAAGTAAGTCTTATTGAACAACCCTTTCTGCAACCAGTCACTTCTCCTCTCGTCTAGGCCTGGGGACTAGATCCAATTATCAACCCGGGCGTCACTAGGAGATGTGAATGGAATGTTGGGCCCTTCAAGTATTTCATCAAAAGTTTGGAAGCTGTTTTAGTTAAAAATAATGAATCTAAGAATCAAGTAGCCGCGCAACATCAAAACCCATTTCAAGTTGGAGATATGGTAGTGAAAGTTGCCGCTCAGCCTCTTTCGTCCGATTCCACAAATAAGCCGTACCCAGTGGCAGAAGTTATTTTGGGAGGCTACTGCAAGCTCATCAATGCTGACAAGCTAGAAGGCATAGTAATACACGCCCGGTGACTCAAACCCTTCAAAGCCTAAGGTGTCACGCCGCCCCTGCCCTCAAAAATCCCTCTTAATGTTTCCTTCAGCAATTTCCCTTTTCATGCAATATTTGTAATTCCTCCAAAATGATTGCACTGCTTGCATTCATAGTTAGGGTTTCAATTTATCGGTTAATTAAAGTACCGTTTCTTTTAAAATAAGTTTTACTGAATCATCTCAAAGGAAAAGTACCAAGTAAATCCAAACCCTCACAAAGTCATTACCCATCAATTCGAAACCATAAAAATCAAACCCTACAAGAGATATCTAAAAAATCAAACCCTACAAAAGATATCTTATATCATTCAATAAATATTGAAGAGGGGAATATGCAAGGAAGAAGATCATCAAGCGGCGGCACGGACGCCTTCTTTCAAGAATAGCTGGCTTCAACCTTGGCCTGACGAGATTTCCTTGCTTCTCATGGCATGTTTCCCAGTTCGTGACAGCCCAGGCGGCATGCCACAGACGTCCCAAAGTGTGTAATTTGCAAGGGAAAATCAAATAGAATGTCGGTCAAATCCTTAACCATTATTATTATTTCCCCTGTTTTGGGTTACTGTTGCCGACGCCGGCACGTGGAGACATTATTGTGGAAGTGGTCAAGGGGAGAGAACGTGACATGCCGACCAGCACTATTGGTGTGCCGACTTCTCACCGCACTATTTATGTGTTGTGTCTTCCCATTTGCTGAATCGCTCTAGAAGAATGGAAGAACTTGTTTTTTGCAAAGGGGTTTGGATTCTTTTTCAGTCGGGAGATTTTGTTCATTCATCCAATCAAAGATATAAAATTATCAAAGCAGCGTGAATGAAAAAAGAAGAAGATATTACTTGGTGAAGCCCTGGCTCTGGCCACATGAACGAAAGAAAACCTGGAGTATTAAAACATCTACAAGCTACGAAAAGATTGTTCTTTTACGAAAGGAAATAACAAAATAGAAAACTAGTTATCGATGTCAATGCCAAGGTCAGTGGCGCCTCCACTAGAGCCCTCTCCCGTGGCTGCTCCAGCACCCTCTCCCACGGCTGCTCCAGCACCCTCTCCCACGGCTGCTCCAGCACCCTCTCCCACGGTCGCTTCAGCCTCTCCAACATCAGCTTTGGCATCCTCTCCATAAGCCGTTTCAGTCTCCTTCTCGTGAGCCGTACTGACATCTTTCTTAGAAACTGCTCAAATAGCCGCTTGAGGATACGCCGGTTCGTCCACATCAGAGTAAAGGATTACGATACCGTTATGAATAGGGTAATCAATCTTATTCCCTCCTGGAGGTTTCTTATGCTCAACCCTTCGTCGCTTCAGTCGAGCAGCGAACCTTTCAGCCCTGGCACTTGGTCGCTGAGACGCTTCGTCCCGCTGAGACGCATCATCACGCTGGGACGCTCATCACATCTCCACTTCTCCTCCATGTAAACCGAAGCTATGAAAGCTTGAACACGCCCTCAAACAATGCGTAAATGAGTGAGAGGCATACCCTGTATGGCCAGACCATCTTCACGAAACAAAGGATCAATTTTATTTAATACTTCCTCGAACGCAGAAACCCTTGGTTTGTCGACTTCAAAGCTTTTTTCCGAAGAATTGGAGGAATAATCATCACCAGGAGTTCCCATTATATACTGCAATGAAGCATTATGTTTGCATCAACAACCTACGTAGTAAAAGAAAACAAAATAAAAACCGCAAGAAGATATGAAGCAATACCTGAAAATAAGATGAATGCAATTCAATGGTGATCGATATGGAAAGAAAGGTTCAAAGTGTTCTTTTATATAACACAAATTGATGAAACCTGAAAAAGAAAAACTCTTTACCTGCCGCATATAAAGGCTCTAGATACGGGATATTAACTTGTTAGACGCTTATTTATCTGGGATAATTGACTCACCTGGGCTGCTGACGGCAAGAAGCTCGCCACCGAAAAAAGCATGAAGATGGACGAGCAGATAAGAAAAAGAAGAAGTGCAAAAGTGATTCCTTTTTACACGCGTAGCGCTTTTGGAATTTGAGTAAAAGAGGAATTCCTTCCTGGACCTTGCATAAAGATGGGCAGCTGAGCCTGCAGCACAAAGGCTTCTTGGCCCAATCAAAGCACAAAAACGCTAGCCACGCACAGGCTAATCGCCAAAGGTCGATCAAGATTTCCTGGTAATCCCCACATGCCTCGCCTTTTCAGTTTGTTCTCGTGTGTCACCATCTAATGCTTACCCCGCAACAGTGCCACTGTTATGTGTTAAGCAGGGGACTTAATGTTGATGGTGGTTTTTAGTTCAGGGCTAAAATTGTAAAACCCTGCATTTATTATGCTGTCATTCTGCAAAGAGACAGAGCCATGTAAAGGTGATGAGTACACAACCTCTTCATTTGAGCATTAATTGAGCAATTCAATATGTTTACATGAAATTTATCCAGAATGGTGCATGTAGCAACAATCCCAGATATTCTGTAAATTTTGACACCCTGCCTGTATTATTCATTAATATAGGACTCACTGAATACTTTCTGTGTTGTGTTCCACGGCTGAACCCTTAATATTGATATGACATGACTATTAGTGTTCACTTGCAGCTGAGTATCAAAAATTTCCCAAAGTATCAAGGTTGAGGTTTGCATAAAAGTACTTAGTCAGAAAGCATGCTGCTCTCTGGCAATAAATAACTCTGTGTCAACACGCAGAATCCAGTCAATTTTGTGATAATTCACAAGATTCAATATCAACCTAATTAATTTAAAAAAAATAGATTTTTTGCGCCCTGCGCAGTATATCAGACCCTGCTGGTCGAAACTAAACCTAGGCAAACAAGGCAATTGATCCTCAATGGATTAGTAGGTGCAAAGTCCTACCCAAAATCAGAAAACAAGGAATAAAAGAGTAGCCGCGGAAAATAGGAGCAGCAACAAAGGGAGGTGTGGCTGTGCCATAGGCCAACCGGCGCCACCTGCAGATTGCCACGCCCCCATGCTGCTTTCCGGCCCTCCTCTTTCCCATCGACCAATCAGGTCGCTTTAAATGCGCCATATGCACATGAGATGTGGCCTGGCCCATACTTGCCGGCCCTCTTTCCTATCGTCCAATCAGGTCGCTTTAAATGCGCCACATGCACATGAGATGTGGCCGGGCCCATACTTGCCGGCCCTCTTTCCTATCGGCCAATCAGGTCGCTTTAAATGTTCCACGCGCACTGGAGATATAGCCACACCCTATGTTTGGCCAGCCCCTTTTCTATTGACCAATCAGGTCGTTTTAAACCCGCCACGCGCATAAAAAGGCAAAACCATGTCAAACGGCCACCATGCCAATTGCTAATCGGCATGCCAAACGTGCCATGCCACGCCAACATGCCACTCCGCCGCAGTAACATGCCAATGTGCCACAAATGGCGCAGCTACGTGCTAACCCACTTTCTGTTCGTGGCCAACGCCATAACGGACTTCAATCAGGGTATTCTAATCAAAAGCACGACTTTTGCTTTAACGGAACTAGTCGAAACCCTAATTTCAAGTCGTGACCCAAATTACGTCACTTTGGCCCCCACAACATGTCACGAGCCATGCGGGACCCAGGAAACCCTAAAAATGGGTCCATGCTATGGCCACCCATGGCTATCCTTGCGCCTATGGTCGATCCCACATTATGGCCTTTCCATAATTCCTTTGACGCGGCCATGGCACCATCTGCACAAAGAATGTCACCGTGCTACGGCTACATGCCACACACGCTAATTAGGGTTTTGGCATGCCAAACCCTTATTTAAGTAAGGTTGCTACGCCAACCATGCCAAATAATGCTACCTAGGGAATTAAGTTTGATGTGGCAACTAGAGCCAATATTGCCAAGCCATATTTTGATTCAACACCAATATGCCAAGATATAACGACCGCGGCTACGCCAGGCGCTATTTGCGCCTCTATGCCAGTGGCATGTGCCAATCGTTCCACTATGCCACTGGCGCCACTATGCCATCACCAGGTGCCAACGGAATGTGGCCATAATCAACGTCCACTTTGTCTCATGAATTACAATCTCAGCCGTCCAAATTCTCCACGGAATTGATTGGCTTATTGTAAGTCTTAAGTGACCAACCAAGACTAACCAAATAGCGTCACACGTCATTCTCCTGCGGCAAATCTCCTGACTTACTTGCCACACATGGATATCCGCCACCTAGCTGGCGTACAATTAATCAGAATAACTAGGTCTTGCATATGAGACCCACTCAGCAATCTGCTACATATTTTCCACGAAAATACTCGAGACATCAAACATGTCACAAACTGGGGGATACTCATCAGGGTATTGGTATGGCGGTTTACAGCGTGCGGCGTGCAACACGCCCATTATAAGAAAGTGTCAGGAAACCGGGCAGTTAGTGGCGGCAAGAAGTAGTAGGGGTAAACTAACCCGTTTCCTTCATAGGGTGGACGTGGTTTCTAGCATTTACACATTACCCCACTTCTCCATCACTCAGCTACTCCCACTTCCTACGAGATCAGGGTGCGTTCAATTATGACTTGTATAAATAGGTTTCTACCTATTTCGACCAGACAACAGAGTTTTGGTTAACAACAACACAGTATCCAGAAAAACACAAAAGAACTGATAGCTTACATTCCGCAAGCCAATTTCAAATTCTGATACAAGTCATAAATAGCCACACCTTCAGAATTAACCATTCTGGTCTCAACACCTTCTTTGCTTCCCTCCCTAAGACCAACCCTTCTCCTTCACTTTGTGACCGAAGCAAGACTGGAACGTCCATTTCTTGGTTTAGGCCAGGATTGTACAAATTGATCTCTCGAATCTAAAGTACTCCCGTGCAGTGCATTTGTTTAGGTCTAAATTCGTTTCTCATCAACACACCCAAATTTACCAAAACCAGCAGAAACAGTTTTTACCCCAAAACAATAGTTCAAATATATCAAAAACAGTCACCATGGAACGATGGTTAGGAGGCTAACTTAGTACTCTGGAGGTCATATGGTCGAATCTGGTTGAATCCCCCCCTTCTTATCATTTTTATTAAATTAAATTTATTCGAACCATTACTTATATTCCATTCGGCTAACCACTGCCGAAAATCGGGGTATTACAATACCACCACCTTAAATTAGAGCCTCCTTGGCTCCGGAATATATTTTCAAGCTCGAGCGTACTCCCTCACTGTCGGTAGGTGACCATTCGTCGGATCTGATACCATTTGTAATGACCCAAACCTCCATAGATATTGTCCCCACTTAGCCATTACGGTCATCCGGCAGTGTGGGATTTTCCAACGGGCATCTCTGCGTTAATCTAGCAGCAACTTCCCGGAAAGTCACCCATCCTTAGATTGCTCCCGCCCGAGCACGTTTAACTTGAGAGTTTTCTGGCAACTCTAGAGTCGATTGTGCTGTAACGGCCTTGGTGTTAGGAAAGGACAAACCATTACTTATATTCCATTCGGCCAACCACTGCCGAAAAACGGGGTATTACAAACCGAGTCTACATCAAATGACTGTCTCACACAAATCATGTAAGATGTTACTAGGTGATTTTCACATGATCATCTTTTGACTTTCGTCAAGAATAATGATGAACATGGTTAAAGCAAAAAGCTTTCCAACACATGTTTCGAGAAAGATATAAGCGAGTTAAACTCAGCTTGAAATATCAATCAAATATGTATAATGTAAAGTCTATATAGCTATACGACTTTTGTCTCAATAGGAGATAGAAAAAGAATAGACTTCTGAGTGATAGATGAGTTTAAGTCTCCACATACCTTTTGTTGATGAAGTTCCACAAGCTCCCCTTATTAGTTCTTCGTCTTCAATCGATGAACGCCGTGAAGTCTAAAGCTCAACTATACATTCTATCCTAATTCGAGATATATCTATAAGTAGACTAGAAATCAAGACTTATAGTTTTGACAACTAAACTTGACAAACAAGCTTGAGATAACAACGCTTGCGAGTTCAACTGAGCAGTGCTCTAACAATCTCCCCCTTTGTCAATTTTAGTGACAAAACTATCAGTACATATGGATTACAAAATAAATAAACTTTGTAGCTTCTCATCCAAATGCTTGATTTCCTTGGTTCTTCAACATTCATTAAATTCTTCGTCACACCAAGTACTCTAGTGATTCTGAACGTGTTCAACTCAGCATCATAGTTGTTGAAGATCTGTAGCCACAACAATAAGAAAACAGATGTTCTCAATTATTGTTATACAATGTCATAGTATTATTACACAATATCAAAGTTCAATTGTATCACAACTTTGACAATAGTACTACGGTGATATGTATCACTCCCCCTTAGTCAATATTTCATCTCACAATGAAAACCACTCCCCCTTATATAATGATCTGTAAACCATATGTATATGTATTGTGAACTACAAAATAATTCTTCCCCTTTTTGTCAATATAAATTGGAAAAGGTACGAAAACTAGCGGGATTATAATGAAATTCTCAAAGATATACTTCATGACTAAAAGAGAACATATCAACTTTGTTTCGATGATTTCACATAGTCGAAACTTAGTGTATTCATCAAGGAGTTTATAAAGATACAAGATAACTCCTACAATATTCCACATCCGCACTTCCCACAAAGATTTGGCAATTAAGCACAAGTTCAATTAAGAACACTCCCATAAAATGTCATTCCCGAAAGAACAACAAGAGCGACCTTACTTTTACAAGAAAAAAAGGATTTCTTTGGACATTAACAAATCACATGAAACATGAATTTGTATCCAAAAAAACTCAATTAAATTAACCACAAGTAACCTCAATGATTAATTTAATCGGAAATGTTCAACAAAAGAAAACTTACGGAGCCGTACAGTACTTTCACATAGAAGTGGATCAGGGAAAGATCAATACTGCGGAATATTCAAAGATTCATTCTCTTTTTCATCAATATTTGCATAATGACACCATAGACTTAATCTTTGACATCAAAAGTTCATTTTATTTTCCATCAATATTTGCATAATGACATAATAGACTTAACTTTTGACATATATATGAAAATCATAGTTCACGGACGTAAACAAACATATCCCATTACATTATTTACAATATATGAAACCAATAAAGATTAATACTGCAAAAGCATCTTCCAAATAACTTAGAATTTAAATAAATAAATCTAAAATCATTGCAAGATGAAAATCGTTGGCAATAGATATGTGTAGTCACAATATATGATATTCGAAACCCTAGTTATCCTTCTTAAAACACAAGAATAAATTCTCATAATAAGTTTCCTAGATATTATTTAAGCAAGAAACAAAAATCATTTCACTTACTTTGAAGACTCTTCTCACATTCCTTATAATCATCAAGCTCGTCTTCGATTAGATCAATCCTGGATTCGAGATTATCCATCTTGTCCTCAAGTTTTTTGGTTGAAGATTCGAGTTCACTCTTCAAAGCACGTACTTGTTCCAAGAAAAGATTCATAGTTAATGAGAGTTTTTCAAAATGAGAGACAATAGGATTCACATCAGAAGAGGAATCACGTTTGTCTAGACACATCTCATTATTGGAGGAACCAAAACGAATTTTCTTATAGGGAAAAAGAACAGTTCAGACATCACCTTCTTTACTGGAAAGACTTGATGACGACATGATAGAGAAAATGAAATGCTTGCTTAGAGGAAAAAAATCTTCCAACTTATAAAGAAGAAGATATAAAACAAATTCATAAAAAGACCTTTGACCAAAACCCTAACATAATTTTGGATATCCAAAAAGAGCTTTATTAGGAAAACCGTTTAAGCACATAAACGGTTCTCGATTCAGAAAATACAGTTCCAGAGAAAGGAACAAAGAATAGAGACAGGACAGAAAATAACAGAAATCTTTTCACACCGCTCTTGAAGATTATAGTCCTTATCCAAGGGAAAACAAGAACAATCTCACAACCTATTGCAGATTGTAATTTCTCCCATCCAATAAAGGATCGTGTGGATTCTTATGAGAAGAGGACAATTTTGTTATTCCTTGTTTCTGATATCTTTTTATGGGGAGACGATCACGAGTAGACGTCTTCCTTTCCTGCAATGTTCCGAAAGCCCTGTTTATCGATTTTCGAAAACAATGAATGGTTCTGACAATCTCTTTCGAAAGTGATATAGATTTCTTATGAGATTTTCTTTCTCCTTCTGATAACACGAATTATTGGAAGGAGATTTTTCAAGAATCTTTGTGCACACCATCTCTGGGTGATCCTGGTTTTTATAAAAGAGACACAATTGATTTTTGTGCCATTGTATTTAATGTCTTTCTCATTACAAGAGAGATTTGAGTATGACATATTTTCAGGAGTAGTATGCTGATTTAGTTTAAAAGAGTTTATCGAAGATAATCGATTCTTCTTTTTGAAATCACAATTGCTAGATGTCTCTTTCTCTTGTATTAATCTTTTCAATTGATTTTACAGATTTTCAATCTTTTAATCCAGGCTTCCTTCTCCAGTTTAAACATACTCTTCATTGAATACAAATCTTTGGTCAAAAGATCAATTTTCTTCTCTGAGGAAGTTAGATCGTTTATCATGGAACAATCAGAGTTGTTAGGTGGACAAGTGTGATTATCGGCAAAGTAGGTGAGAGAACTTTCACAGACTTCTTTCCCAGGACAGTAGTCAAGAGTTTCCATCCATGCTTTGGTTAACTCACTAACCTCCTTATTAGAATAACTAGAGCACATGGAACAAGTTCCATTATCATAGTTTTTGTGAACTTTTCTATCGTTCTCATTGATTGAAGACAAATTATTTTAAGACTTTCTTTTTCTCTGTCTTAGGGTGTTTTCTTTAACTGTTGTACAAACAGTGAGAGAGTTGAATTAAAGCAATTCTCATCAATCAATTCATAACATAGAGACTTTACCTCAGATGTAGCAACATGATTGCAAGACATGCGTAGTTTTTCTCTTTTACTCAGTTCAAGATCAAAAATCTTTAGCTTTCCAACAAGAGAATTTCTAGAAAGTATATCAAGGTTATTTCCTTCAACGATGACATATTTCTTAGAATCGTATTTGGCTGGAAACGATCTGAGAATTTTCATCACAATGTCCCTTTCAGGAATAGTCTTACCCAATGCAAAAGATGCATTAACAATTTCAGACACTTTGTGATTAAACTCATCAAATAAATCTTCATCAGCCATGCGAAGGTTTTCCCAATCAAAATTTAGGTTTTGAATCCTAGCTTCTTTCTCAGAGGAATTTCCTTCGAATACGGTTTCTAAGATATCCCAGGCTTCTTTAGACTTAGTGCACGTAGTCACATGGTGCTGAAGATCTGGGGTAATGGCATGGATGATTGCATTTAATCCGTCAGAATTTTTATTTGCAGCGAGAATCTCGGTAGGATCATATGCACCAATATCATTTGGAACAGTTACATCTGAAAAAACGGGGGTCTAACAACCACACCCAATATTTCGTTTCGGCAATATGTATGGAGTAACTCCAACATATTTCTATGAGAATCAACTAGATAGTCAGACTCAATCAAGGAAAATACATTCAAGAGCTATATCTTTGTTTCTTAATGTAATCAGCAAATCAAACAGACAAAAATCCGCGAGCCTGATTATTATGAGAAATAACCTGAATGGTACCAAAGACCAATGTTCAAGTTCAATCAATTTATATCAACAACCAAAGGTTGGATTATCTAATTGATTTAACTACGCACAGTCTGTGATATTTTAATTATATAAACAAATATAATGCGGAAAAGAAATAACACAGACATCAGAAATTTTGTTAACGAGGAAACCGCAAATGCAGAAAAACCCCGGGACCTAGTCCAGATTTGAACACCACACTATATTAAGCCGCTACAGACTCTAGCCTACTACAAGTTAACTTCGGACTGGAATGTACTTGAGCCACAACCAATCTCACACTAATTAAGGTACAATCGCATTCCTTACGCCTCTGAATCCCAACATGACTCTACGCACTTGATTCCCTTAGCTGATCTCACCCACAACTAAGAGTTGCTACGACTCAAAGTCGAAGACTTGATAAACAAATCTGTCTCACACAGAAAAGTATATTGAATAGATAAATCTGTCTCCCACAGAAATACCTACGAGTTTTTGTTCTATCTTTTGATAAATCAAGGTGAACATGAACCAATTGACACACCGGTCTTATATTCCCGAAGAACAACCTAGTAATATCAATCACCTCACAATAACTTAACCGTATGGTAGCGGAACAAGATATTGTGGAATCACAAAGAATTAGATGAAGAGCTTTGTGATTACTTTTTATCTTACCTATCGGAGATTAAATCTCGAGAAAATCTTAGAGAAGATAGTACTCAATACGATAGAACAAAGTAAGATCAGAACACGCAAATACAGAGAAAATAGTTGGGTCCTGCTTCAGAATCCCAATGAAGTCTTTAAGCCGTTAACCTATAATGGTTTTAGCGCTAGGTTAAAGGAGAATCGACTCTAGTCGCAACTAGTATCACACAGGAGGTGTGGGGATTTGGTTTTCCAGTTGCTAGAGTTCTCCCTTATATAGTCTTCAAATCAGGGTTTGCAATCAATGTTACCTTGGTAACAAAGCATTCAATATTCACCGTTAGATGAAACCTGATTTAAGATTCAAGCTAATATCTTTCAACCATTAGATTGACTTAGCTTGTTATACACAAATGAAATATACTTTCATTTAGATATGGGAAACCTTACCTAAACGTGTATATTGAGTTGGCTCAATAACAGTTAACCGAAGTTAGCCATATGAACACTTTCATATCAACCTTGTTCATCTTAATCACAACTAGTTCAAATGACTAAAATGAAACTAGTTATAGAGTTGTTCAATTGTTTATATTATCATAGAAGTATACAATACACAATTGAAGCAAAATCGGTTTTGATTCACTCGAATCAATTCATGAACATTATAGCAACGGTTTGCAAAGATTGTATTCCTTATTATATAAATGTATTTGTTCATGAGTATGTAAACATACTTAACCGATTTTAGAACTTAACCCACTCAAGTATGCAAACGGGTGCCCGTACTGAAGTTCTCGGACTTGGTCTTGTTCGACAGTATGCAAATGGGTACGCATACTGTCGTTCATGACCAAACTCAGTTGAAACCAGTACGTATATGGGTATGCATACTATAGTTCCCGGACTTCAACTGTTGAATCAGTACGCATACGGGTATGCATACTAAATTCCCGGACTTGGAATACACTTGCAACAGTTAGCACACAAGTATACATACTGTGATATATCCAATCAAAGGTTAATTGTTCTAAACTCCCATTTTAATCATTGCAACATTCTTAAAAGACGAGAATAGCTGTCTCACACAAACTATTAGCTTCAAAGAAATTTTCAAGTGATCAAATGATCAATACGAAATATTCCGAGTCTATATCAAATGACTGTCTAAAAGATAACATATCAACTTTGTTTCGATGATTTCACATAGTCGAAACTTAGTATATTCATCCAAGAGTTTATAAAGATACAAGATAACTCATACAATATTACACAGCTGCACTCTCCACAAAGATTTAGAAATTAAGCACAACTTCAATTAAGAACTCTCCCACATATAATGTCATTCCCGAAAGAACAACAAGAGCGACCTTACTTTTACAAGAAAATAAGGATTTTTTTTTGACATTTTGATACTAAACCGAAACAAACTACTATAGCTAGAAACAAATGAGGAATTGAAACAACACTTCACTGAAAACTCAAGGTTTTATTGCCCAAAAGATATTGATAGATCAAGGGGCAAAAAAAAAACTAGAAATCTAATGAACCAAAACAACACCAATAGACTGCCGTAAGTGTTGAAACACAGCAGTATCTAAAGGTTTATTGAAAATATCAGCCAATTATTGTTCGGAAGGCACAAATTTCATATTAATGATACCATTTTCATAAAGATCTCTAATAAAATGATACATGGTGTCGATGTGCTTAGTTCTTGAGTGCTCAACAGGATTCTCAGTGATGCAAATCGCGTTAGAGTTATCATAAAAGATTTTCATTATTCCAGTGTCAATTCCATAATTAACAAACATTTGTTTCATCCATATAAGTTGAGTACAACATGATCTTGCAGTAATGTATTCTGCTTCACACGTTGAGAGGGATTGTGAATTTTGTTTCTTGCTATGCCAAGCTACAAGATTCAATCCTACATAGTAGAAACCCCAAGATGTACTCTTTTTGTCTTCCACACATCCTGACCAATCAGCATCTGAATAGGCAGTAAGATCAATGTTAGTATCAAAAGTGAAAAGGCGGGGGTCTATCAACCTCTCCCAATATTTCGCTTAGCAATCTGTATGGACTAACTCCAATATACTTTTAAGAGAATCAACTAGATAGTCAGACTCAATCTTAATAAAAAGTATATCAAAGGATTATATCTCAATTTCTCGATTCAATCCTTACTCAAACAAATAGAAATTTGCGAGCCAGATTGAATACAAGAGAAATAACTTGAACGGTACCAAAGACCAATGTTCAAGGATCAATCAATTTCAATCAACAACCAAAGGTTGGATTTACCAATTAATCGATTCAACGCACAACCTGTGATATTTCAATTATATAACAAAATATAATGTGGAAAAGAAATAACACAGACACCAGAAGTTTTGTTAACGAGGAAACCGAAAATGCAGAAAAACCCTGGGACCTAGTCCAGATTGAACACACACTATATTAAGCCGCTACAGACACCAGCCTAATACAAACTAACTTTGGTCTGGACTGTAGTTGAACCCCAATCAATCTCACACTGATTCAAGGTACATTTGTGCTCTTTACGTCTCTGATCCCAGCAGGATACTACGCACTTGATTCCCTTAGCTGATCTCACCCACAACTAAGAGTTGCTACGACCCAAAGTCGAAGACTTTAATAAACAAATATGTATCACACAGAAAAGTCTACACGAATAGATAAATCTGTCTCCCACAGAAATACCTACTAGTTTTGTTCCGTCTTTTGATAAATCAAGGTGAACAAGAACCAATTGATAACCGGACTTATATTCCCGAAGAACAGCCTAGAATTATCAATCACCTCACAATAATCTTAATCAACTAGCGAAACAAGATATTGCGGAATCACAAACGATGAGACGAAGATGTTTTTGACTTCTTTTCTATCTTGCCTATCGGAGAAATTAATCTCAAGTCAATCTTACGATTGCACTCAATCATGATAGAAACAACAAGATTAGATCACGCAACTACAGAGAAAATAGTTGGGTCTGGATTCACAATCCCAATGAAGTCTTTAAGTCGTTAACCTACAGGGTCTCGGTAGAAACCTAAGGTTAAAGGAGAATCGACTCTAGCTTATACAACTAGTATCACACATGAGGTGTGGGGATTAGGTTTCCCAGTTGCTAGAGTTCTCCTTTATATAGTCTCCAAATTAGGGTTTGCAATATAAGTTACCTTGGTAACAAAGCATTCAATATTCACCGTTAGATGAAAACATGATTATATTCAAGCTAATATCTTTCAACCGTTAGATCGAACTTAGCTTGTTATACACAAATGAAATGCACGTTCATTTAGGTTTGTGTAACCGTACCTAAACGTGTACACCTAGTTGGTTCAACAGTAGTTAACCAATGGTTAGCCATATGAGCACTTTCATATCAACCATATTCATCTTCACCATAACTAGTTCAAATGACTCAAAAGAACTAGTTAGAGAGTTGTTCAATTGCTTAGATCTCATAGAAGTATACAAGACACAATCGAAGCAAAAACGATTTTTATTCAATCGAATCGATTCATGAACTTTATATCCACGATTTGCAAATATGCATTCCTTAGTTTATATAAGTTTAAGTTCACGAATAAACCGTTTTTAGAAAATAACCCACTCAAGTACGCATACCGGTACGCATACTTAAGTACCCAGATTGATTTTGTTTTCAGTTCACAAACTCCAGCATAAATTCACGGGACGCATACTTAAGTACCTTCATCGCTTTTATAATTATTTCCCTTTCTGTTCTCGATCTTTCAGAATGTAGCACTTACTTCCAAACACTCTGAGATAGTGTAGGTAAGGCTTATTACTCATAAGGAGTATTTAGGGTTTTTGACCGTAGGTAGACACGGTTGATCAAATAACATGCTGTAAAAACAGCTTCTTCCCAAAAATTTAACGGCAAGTTTTTGTTATGGAGCATTACCCTTCCCATTTCCTGAATATTCCTATTCTTCCTTTCTGCAACTCCATTTGCTTGTGGAGTAATGGATGGTGAGTATTGTTGATAATCCCCAGTTTGTCATAAAATTCAAACAACTTAGTGTCTTTGAATTCAGTACCATGGTCGCTTCTAATTTTCTTTATCTTGTGACCTTGTTCATTTTGGATTCTATTAACAATAATCTTGAATTCACCAAGGGTTTCATTCTTATGAGCTAAAAACGCCACCCAAGTGAATCTGGTGTAATCATCTACCATAACTAAAGTATACTTCTTTCCGTCAACAGTAGGTTGTTGAATAGGGCCGAAGAGATCCATATGAATTAAATCAAGTGGAGCTTTAGTGAGAATATCTCGAGATGATTTATGTGGAACTTTCATTTGTTTACCCTTTTGAAAGGCACCACAGACACCCTCAATCTTAGCATTGATTTTGGGAACACCTCTAACAAGTTCTTTATTGATGATCTTAGTTAGAAAGCGATAATTGATGTGACCAAAATGTTCATGCCAAAGATGAGTAGATTCCACCTTAGTCAAATTGCAACGATTGCTAAACTGAGTATCTAAGAGATAACAGTTATTTTTACCACGAGTTCCCTGAAAAATTACTTTTCCAGTTTTGTCCACAATGTCACATCCATTCGCATTGAAGACAACTTTATGGCCTTTGTAACAAATTTGACTAACAGAAAGAAGATTAGCAGTCATACCTTTATGATGTGTTTTGTAGTTGTAGTGGTAAAAAGATTCGAACTCTAAGACTTGTGAAGGATTTTTTTTAGACTTAAATTAAATTAAATAACTCAAATAAAATTGTATCAAATTATAAAAGGACACCGAGACTTTGGATTCAACCATTAACCAATTAAGTGATACAATCTAATCAATATTCATGCAATTCTTGCTTTTAAAGTGATTCTAATTTATTTCCTCTAATAGATTTTTGAAGTAACAATTGTAAACATCAAGCATGAAA
>JAJJMB010012966.1:1388794-1406168 GCA_023531105.1 Papaver atlanticum
CATATTAGCAATATGCTCAAAAGTTGATTTCATTGATCAAATAAGGTGTTTTTATTAAAAAAGACGAGCTATAGTTACAGAAAGCTTGTTGTAAGGAAGGTAATGGTCGCTGAAAGTATTAAGCAAACACAGTCAAAAACGATAACAACTTTCTGTAGTTGAATATAAGACTGTTTCTGCGACGGTTATATGTGGGTCGAAGTTCTTCATGTTCTTTGCGACTGTTCCGTGTGCGTCTTATGTTCTTCGTGTTCTTCAGCTCCGCACCAGCAGAAAACAGCAGCAGTGGCGGCCTGTAAACCTCTGATTCTCGCCTCCTCAGCCCTTCTAAGGCCCCCAAACTCTCGACACCCCCTCTATATGACCCAAACAATCTATTTATATCAAAAATACCGATTAAATCTCTCCAGAATCTTCCAAAATCTCTTCCTTTCTCTTCACAGCAAAGTTGCGGCAATTCCTTGTTTTTGGATTTCCACGCGTTTCTGAGCTTTCCTTTTGATTCTAAACTCTTCCTTAGATAGATATCAAGCTTTGGGAAGAAAATCTTTCCTTTAATCTCTCTAAAATTTCCTAAAACAAGTCACACACGTGACTTTCCATATTTTGTTGTTGAGATAAAAATTCGTCGATTGAGCCCAGTTTAATTGATTTAAAAACCCATGTTAGATTCCTAGACCCATAAGGAGTCTACCCTATGAAAATAAGTGGTTTAATCGACCTCAAACTCCTCCAAATCACTACCACCAAAATTGCCAGAAAACATGCTTTACGGTTTTGGTTTCCCACCCAAATTCAAAATTTGAGCGTGAAGGGGAAAGGTTACCCCTTATCCAATGGTCGCCCCTTATCCATTGCTGGAGTCCGCGTAACACTCGTCCCTTTGGTTGCATTTATCAACTTTTCGAGCCAATTTCGTCGCAAAAGCTTATTTCTCCAAAAACACCTACAAAGAGATAAAATACCAAAATAAGTACAAAAATGTGTTCTAACAATATACACAATAGAGATGACATGGACACATAAATGCGTCTATCACTTTAACGTATACTACATCATGGATTTCAGGAACGCCAGGTAGTTTGATCATCTCCGATCTTGCTTATGTAGCAACAACTCCCATCTCCGAATGTTACTGGTCCTCCTTCAAAATCGTTTGAATTCACAAACCATGAAAGATCTCCAGTCATGTGTCGGCTACATCCACTATCAAGGAACCACTGAAAGGGTGATGTTGATTTAAAAGAAAAATCTTCCATACTAACGCTACTAGCCCGATTGGGTTTTCTTGTTAGATTTGTACACCTTTTGATAGAAGAAAACAGTTGTTCAGCTTTCTTGTGAAGATCACTAGCAACCTTAAACTTTTATTGAAAGACGTACATGTATGTTGAAAATGATTATGAGAACCACAAAACATACATAAACCAACATCTTTAAACTCATCTGAGAGGTTCTGAGTCGCATCAGGTTTCACCAAGCCTAAACCTCGCTTATCTCTTGACTTTCGACAATTCTTCAAGGAAGAATTAAAGGAGTTTTTCATATCCATTGAAGAAACTTTGACAGACTTTAAATCCTTATAATTTGCAATATCTGCAACAAGATCAGAATTGATCTAGATTTGTTCATCCAACTTCTTCTGGAGATTAACTAGCTCTTCAGAACGTTCTCGAAGATCAGAGTTTTTGATATAAATTTCACAATGAAGACCATCAATTTTCCTTATCAATCACGGTTTTTCTCGACAAAGATTTTTGATGATTTTTTCAAGATCAAGGCACTCAACCTCATCGATGGTTTCTAGAACACACTCGGAGTTGAGTATATCTAATTATGGTGAAGCGTTTATAGAGACTTGACTATCCATAGAGTCAGATTGCTACAAACACAGACTTATGAGGTCTTAAACGTGTTTGCCTGCTCTGATACCAATTGAAAAAGCAGGGGTCTAACAACCACACCTAATATTTCGTTTCGGCAATCTGTTTGGACTAACTCCAATATATTTCCAAGAGAATCAACTAGGCAGTCAGACTCAATCAATGAAAATACATCCAAGAGTTATATCTCTGTTTCTCAATGTAATCAGCAAATCAAACAAATAGAAACCCGCGAGCCTGATTATTATGAGAAACAACTTGAACGGTACCAAAGACCAATGTTCAAGTGTTAATCAATTTATATCAACAACCAAAGGTTGGAGTATCTAAATTATATAACTACGCACAACCTGTGATATTTCAATTATATAAACAAATATAATGCGGAAAAGAAATAACACAGATACCAGAGATTTTGTTAACGAGGAAACCGCAAATGCAGAAAAACCCAGGGACCTAGTCCATATTTGAACACCACATTGTATTAAGCCGTTACAGACTCTAGCCTAATACAAGTTAACTTCAGACTAGAATGTAGTTGAGCCCTAACCAATCTCACACTGATTAAGGTACAGTCGCGTTCCTTATGCCTATGAATCCCAGCAGGTCTCTATGCACTTTATTCCCTTAGCTGATCTCACCCACACCTAAGAGTTGCTACGACCCAAAGTTGAAGACTTGATAAACAAATCTGTCTCACACAAAAAAGTTTATTGAATAGATAAATCTGTCTCCCACAGAAATACCTACGAGTTTTTGTTCCATCTTTTGATAAATCAAGGTGAACAAGAACCAATTGATAGACCGGTCTTATATTCCCGAAAAACGTCCTAGTAATATCAATCACCTCATAATAACTTAACTTTATGGTAGCAGAACAAGTTATTGCGGAATCACAAAGAATGAGACGAAGAGCTTTGTGATTACTTGTTTATATCTTACCTATCGGAGATAAATATCGAGCAAATCTTAGAGAAGATAGTAATCAGTACGATATAACAAAGTAAGATCAGAACACGCAACTACAGAGAAAATAGTTGGGCCTGGCTTCAGAATCCCAATGAAGTCTTTAAGTCGTTAACCTATAATGGTTTTAAAAAAAATCTAGGTTAAAGGACAATCGACTCTAGTCGCAACTAGTATCACACATGAGGTGTGGGGATTAGGTTTCCCAGTTGCTAGAGTTCTCCCTTATATAGTCTTCAAATCAGTGTTTGCAATCAATGTTACCTTGGTAACCAAGCATTCAATATTCACCGTTAGATTAAACCTGATTTAAGATTCAAGCTAATATCTTTCAACCGTTAGATTGACTTAGCTTGTTACACACAAATGAAATATACTTTCATTTAGATATGGGAAACCGTACCTCAACATGTATATTGAGTTGGCTTAATAATAGTTAACCAAAGTTAGCCATATGAACACTTTCATATCAACCTTTTTCATCTTAATCACAACTAGTTCATATGACTAAAATGAAACTAGTTATAGAGTAGTTCAATTATTTATATTCTCATAGAAGTATACAAGACACAATTGAAGCAAAATCGGTTTTGATTCACTCGAATCAATTCATGAACATTATAGCCACAGTTTGCAAAGATTGCATTCCTTATTATATAAATGCATTTGTTCATGAATATGTAAACATGCTTAACCGATTTTAGAACTTAACCCACTCAAGTATGGAAACAGGTACGCATACCTAAGTTCCCAGACTTGGTCTTGTTCGCCAGTATGCAAACGGGTACGCATACTGTCGTTCATGACCGAACTCAGTTGAAACTAGTATGCATAGAGGTATGCATATTATAGTTCCTGGACTTCAACTGTTAAATCGGTGCGCATACGGGTATGCATACTAAATTCCCAGACTTGGAATACACTTGCAACAGTTAGCATACAAGTATGCATATTGTGCTATATCCAATCAAAGGTTAATTGTTCTAAACTCCCATTTTAATCATTGTAACATTCTTAGAAGACGAGAATAGCTGTCTCACACAAACTATTAGCTTCAAAGCAATTTTCAAGTGATCAAAGGATCAATACGAAACATTCCGAGTCCACATCAAATGATTGTCTCACACAAATCATGTAAGATGTTACCAGGCGATTTTCACATGATCATCTTTTGACTTTCGTCAAGAATAAAAGATGAACTTGGTTAAAGTGAAAGCTTACCAACACATATTTCGAGAAATATGTAAGCGAGTTAAACTCAGCTCGAAATCTCAAATGTGTATAATGTAAAGTCTATATAGCTATACGACTTTTGTCTCATTAGGAGATAGAAAAGAATAGACTTCTAAGTGATAGATGAGTTTAAGTCTCCATATATCTTTTGTTGATGAAGTTCCACAAGCTCCCCTTAGTAGTTCTTCGTCTTCAATCGATGAACGCCGTGAAGTCTAAAGATCAACTACACATTCCATCCTAATCCGAGACATAGCTATAAGTAGACTAGAAATCAAGACTTATAGTTTTGACAACTAAACTTGACAAACAAACTTGAGATAGCAACGCTTGTGAGTTCGGCCGAGCGGTGCTCTAACAAATTGGATCCCTATGATAGGGAGTACCACTCCTAAGGCTAACTAAATACAAAATAAAAATCAAAAAGTAAAAAACCTGATTAATCATGATTCAAGAACTTGGGATATAGCAAAATTGAGTGTTGTGTTTGATCAACATTCTAAAGAGTTGATAGAAAAAATCCCCCTAACTCTGGAAACTTCTAATGACAGAAGAATTTGTTGGATACTATCAAAGGATGGAAATTTCTCAACAAAGTCTTCTTATGACTCCCTAAGTGTAAGGGATGACAATACTAATGCAGATTTATGGAAGACATTATGAAAAATGAATGTTGAATTCAACTTTTTGTTCGGAAAGCTCTAAAAGGTTCTTTGCCAGTTAATGAAATTTTGCACTCTCGCATTCACATCTCAGAATTCACTTACCCTAAAATCAAGTTAAAGACAAAATCAATTATACATTCTCTAGTTACTTTCAGGAAATTAACCGGAGTGTGGTTTATGATCAATGTGGATAAACAACAGTTTCAAAATCATACCTTTCAATAGTAAATTAGATTCTGGCCCCAGCTAAGCCCTTCCAAAGCTTCTTCAAGCAGGTTTCAAAGTTTCCCCATGATTGCTTGCCTCTTATGGTCTATATGGGGTAATAGAAACGAAATTGTGCATAATAATAAGACAAAAGAACCAACAGTCATTATAGATAGGGCCAGATCGATGATGCTGATCCATAATACAGTGAACCCTCTCAATCGAATTGCAACAATGGATACAATTAATCACGGAAACTCTTCTTGGATGACTCAGCCTGAGAATTGGAACAAAATTAACACAGATGGAGCGTAGAATCCAAACACTAGTAATGGTGGAATGGGTATCATCTTTAGAGACTCAAAAAAATCATTCATCTTTGCTGAATCAGCAAACCTAATTTGTTACTCATTAGAAAAAGCGGTAGTGAAGGCAATGATAGCTTTGGTGGTGAAGGAGAATAAGATCATCATGGATAGTGATGTTGTTGGAATTGTAGAAAAGATTAATAAGAAGAACTACCTGAGAGATCAGCGAACACGCTCAAGTTTCGAAGACATTATAACTCTAATTATGAAATTTAGGTTTATCTCTTTCGTTCATGTGAATCGTAAAGCTAACAATGTGGCTCACGAACTCGCCCAATGAATTAAGAATAGCACGGGTTACATGGTGTGGTCTGTCCCGCCGGCGTGGCTTATGCCGGCCCCGCGCCGATCATAAGAGAAGTTGGTTCTTTTCGGAATTTGCTTATCAGGAAAAAAAAACTTTAATTGAGCTATTGACCCATTGTGGTAAACCAACGTATATGCTAAATCAGTCTACATATTTAACTTTTACCGTAGTAATTTAGCATACATGATTGTGGATATTCTTACGAGAGCAAAGAATAAGTGGAAAAAAAATCATCATCTAGTGCAATGTAGTCAATCTCGGCCGAGATGGCCGAGGTTCCGCCAGAAATTTTGCTTTTGGTATTCAAGGAAACGAAATGTATGATTTCGCCGAGATGAAATTTGACCTAAATTGATAGAAATTGGCAGAAATCTCCGTTGAAAATTTTGAAATTTGTATGGATTTTGCGTTTTCTACTATTTCGAATGAAATCTTCTTTTTTTTGTTAAAACTTGGTGGTATTTTATTATATCAATACACAACTATGTGTGAAAAATATTTGATAAGCATAAAATTTGAAAACCAAGTTTCAGAAATTACTCCAGAATTTCGTTCAAAAATCTCCCCAAAACAAAATTGTCCCGATATTTCGGTCCCAACGAATTGACTATATTGATCTAGAATATCATGTCAATCCGTTTTATAATGCGCGTAAGAATTGTAAGCATTATCATTCAATCCATTTCTGATTTGCCTAAAAAAGGAGAATCAAGCGATTTGATCATTTCTTCTGCAATGAAAAAACAAGCAAAATTTCTCGAAAGCAGTAAAAGAAAAAGGAAAGGAAAGAACAAATGTTTTGCGTCGGTGACATGCGGCAATAGATTTGCTGTTTGAGTAGTCATGTAATGGGGAATGAGACCCATAAAGATTTGTACAATTTGTTCTCGGTCCGCGAGTTATAACCCCAAAGGTGTCACTATCCATCCACAAAAAACCCATCAAAATAAAAGTAACACAAAAACCCCAAAGAATATGATGAAACCAATTTTGGTTTCATCATAAAATTTGATGAAACCGATTTTGAAATTTCGGGGTTTTGTATCAATTTTGTTTAAGATGGAGTTTTGATGGATCCCAACATTTGAATGGGGTTTTTGTACCACAAGTTTGGTCACCTTGGATTTTTATGACTAGCTCTGTTTTGTCCGTATAAGGTAACTGTCCCTAGCTCATTGACACCCCTACAAGACCTTTGGTAGACCTATTGATATTAATGGCCATATGCAGCTGTGCTCGGTGCTCTCAATTCATCCATATGCACCACCTACTTGGCTGTCAGATTCATTTTCTTCTATTGAGTGTAACAAAAACATTTGTTAGTTGAATGATTATCTATCTTTATGTAGTCCATTTAAAGCAATAATTTGTAGTTATTGCAATGAGAATGAATAGATAGAACACTCTGTGGTCCATTTTGGTGGATGATGTGATGATTATACTTACGAAACTGAACACGAAGTTTTGATTCATGTGTTCACACCTCAATAATAGAGTCTCACATCGCACTTTTTGTGGTGTTTGTTGCGTAACTTGTGTTGGATATATGATTTGAATCCACCACATGTGAATCTCAAGTTGTACTGGCAAGAAACATGAGAAAAAAAATCGGTGAAATCAAACTTTATTAATGTAACCTGCATTGCGAATTTGCAGTAAATATTTTTTACCGAAACCACGAATTCTTGATCAAGGACAAGCCGATAGACTGCACTCCTTTGCCTTGTGCACAGACACATATAGAACATGTCATAATTATTCTTGAGTGAAAAATCTGTTGAATTGACCGCTGACTAACTAAACAAAATTAAACTAGTGGAAACATGCCCTGCCGCCTCGCTAAATAGCTGCAAAATGGATGCTTCTTATTGATTTTATATAGTTTTGTTAATTGGAGGATGAAACGACAGGGAAGCTGACTCGGTGGACAGTATGGGGATAGAAGATTGCAATCTGTTATCTTTGTTTATAAGATAAGACATTAATTATGTTTTTCACTAACAAATGAAGAACACTGTTTGCAGATCCATTATCAAATATACCCACACCATGCTTTTAATAACGTAGTTATTATCACTTTGTTTAATATTATTATTATTAGCTCTAGTATACATGGATTGACCGATTCCGGTGATGGAGATGTATCACATGGAATTTATTAAACAAATGGACTCGTGGTATCATTTTTTTCTGCCAATATGCGACTTGTTAATCAATTTGAGAACCAGTTGAAGCTTATTTTTTTGGTTTATTGAGATTGACTTAAACCTAATTTCTTGGACATGCAGCAGATGCTGCTTCTCAACTACTTCTGGAATACGATAATGATTTGTAATACAGTTTAACCGTATGTATGCAGCAATTGAGCAGAAAACTGAAAACTGCACAACCTGGGCCTTGGGCTTAATTGTTTAGATTTTCATGAAAAGTTACAATTTCTGTTCACAGTTCACGCGGCATTATCTAGAACCAGTTTTTTTTTGGGGACTACTAAAAAATGGAGGGGGATTACCTTGTGATAGGAATGTCTACCAAATACTTATAAGGGGTGTCCTAAAGTGTGGAAATGACTAACCTACCCTTAACCTAATTAAAACTAAAACTAATCTAATAAATACACATATATATATGTGTGTGTACATATATAACCTAATCTAAATCATTAACAAAACAAAATCAAAATCAAAATTATAACAAATCCATTAATTTTAATTTTTCACAAATCCATTACTATTAGAGGGTTCATTTTCTTCTCTTCTTTCCGCTTCATCGTCTCGATTAAAAAAATTCCACAAACCTATTACTTGGTTGAAAAAATGAGTAGTAATCATCAAAATGAGTTGAAAATGGAAGTTGCATAGAGAAGTTCGGCTAGGAATTATGTGAAACAGTTTGTCGAACTAGCCGAACTCAGCTTTAATGGAGTTTTTTCTTTCAGAGAAAAGTTCAGTTACCTCGCAATTTTTTTTCCCAGCCGAACTTTTAGTTCGGTTACGTCGCAACTTTTTTTCTTTTTTTTCATAGCCAAACTTTTAGTTCGGTTACGTCGCATTTTTTTTCTCCTAACCGAACTTTTCTCTGAAAACCTATATATTGAGTTCGGTTACGTGGAATTTATTTTTTCCCAGCCGAACTTTTAGTTCGGTTACGTCGCAACTTTTTTTTTCCTAGCCGAACTTTTCTCTGAAAGCAAAAACTCCATTAAAGCTGAGTTCGGCTACCTGTGTCTTCAGAACCATTAGCCGAACTGCACTTGCAGATGAGTTCGGCTACCTGTTCTTCAAATGTTGTAGCCGAACTTTATTTCCATGGTCGAAATCAGTTTATAAATTTTTCATTTTTTCGAAAGTTTTTCTCAATTCAAGCAACATTAACTAAATTTGAAGTATCCCTAAGTACCCAAAACCCTCATTTCGAAATCAACCCTCTTACAAAAAAAAAAAAAAAAAAAAAAAAAAAAAAAATCTTCTTTTAAAAACACCCAACTAATTAATCTAACGTCACTAATTAATCATTACACTAACTAATTTAATTACCAAGGGCAAGTTTGGTATTAAAAAAAACTTAGATAAGGGGTGACTCATTATTACTTCTAATATCCACCCAAAAAATTGAAGAGTAGTCCCCCTCCAATTTTGAGTTTTGAGTAGTGCCAAAAAAATCATTCATTATAAAATATCAAGTCATTTGGCATTTGGCAAGTGACTGCACAACCTGGGCCTTCTGCCCACTTTACAAGAGTGCAAGTGACTTCAGACAAATGACCCCTGGCAAATATCAAGTCCTGACTTCAAATAGCACACAAGAGAATATAAACACAAAACAAATGCACCAGTCTTCTTAACGTGGCTTACATCTTTACGCTTCTTGCTATGCTACAATTTATCTGCTGAGGTAAAAAACACTAGCTAGCACAAGGGAAGCTTTCATATGTCGTACAATGCATAAACGCTTTTCAAAATATTGATGCAAATTTGCAGCATAGAGCAAGAATACGTCGACAGGGTTTAATTATCTGGAGGCTCACTCAATTAACTCAAGAGTTATTTATGCAAGAGAACTAAACCGTTTACCAATTTGAATACGACAGAACTAACTAATAGAAAGCATGAAATCTTGCTAATTCTCTTGGTGTAACCACAAAACCTACAGGTTCCTTGTTTTCCCCATTCTTCATAGACTGTTGAAGATCCCAGTAACTATGAAATTTCCTAGTTTCTCCTTCAGGAATGAAGGATTTCAGCGAAAGGATGTTCTCTGCTTGGGCGTGCAGCTGATAATCCGTGTACGGGAAACTAATATCCTCATCATTGGCAATTATACGTCCTGGGCGGATTCCATTTTTTATCTTTGTTCGAAAAACATCCCCATCAACCCCATGCATTGCACGACCAGTTTCTTGCTTCCACCACGTCATAAAATGCAGTGCATTTTATGACCTTCAGATATTTCATTTGCAAATTGTAGAGTAAAAGATATTCTCCATCAGACCAATACAAAAACAGCTGATCAGAGAAACTCAACATACGAGTAGGCAGGGTAGTAGTAGGGGTAACAGGCATACTGTCAAAGTAACAACAGAAGGGCGCTGGTAGTAAGCCTTGTTCCTCCTTAATTTGAAGATCGAAAGTCTCCTCCTGAATCCATATTTGGTTGACCTTGTCCTTCAATACAAATAGATGAACCCTAAAACCACAACAACACAATCTACTCCTACCACCATTACAATGATGACGGCGATGATGATAAGGATGATGATGACCTATGCTGCGTGCCATTATCTTCTCAGAACGTGCAACACAAAGATATCCTTTGAACTCCAGAAGGTGATGATCAATTACTAAACATTGCTGCTCATTCAAGGTTGTCGTGATCGTCCGGGGGATACTACATTCAGTTGGTAGACTAATGAAGCGAATCTTCTCGTTATGGATGTCAAACGAGAGCAACATATCGACCTCATCATTGTTATCACTAATACAATTAGTTATCCTCCAAAATATATCACCCCCACAAAGGGTTGCTGATCTACGAGTAGTCCTCGAAGATCTTGTTATCATTCGACCAGGAAATGGAGAAATTGAACCTGGTGGTGGTGACATCTGAGCAGTACTAGTAACAATCTTTCTCCATGAATTAGTATTAGTTCCTTTTACCCTCTGGAAAAGATTTTGAACTCGCAGCGCGAGTTCAAAATTGAATTCGCAGCTTGGGGACTGTTGGATTTTGGAGATATGACATCATCAAACTGTGGCTTATCCGCAGTTAGATGCTCGGACTTTTACACATACGCCGTACTTTCTTAAACACACAAATGCAAACCATCCTTTTGTAGAGAACTCTCCGGATCTTCTTGCTTCCAATAAACACTACTGCTGAAATAAGACCTAATTAAATAGCTATGTAGTGATACAGTTGATCATGATTTAATTGTTGATTCAAGTGTTGGGATAAGAGGTCGGATTAAACCAAAAAGGACTGAGAACACTGTATATATTAGTGTACAAGGAACTGATAATGCAGTGGTTGTCTCCTTTTCATCAAGTTGCCAGGAATCACTTAATTCAAGATGAAGATTAGTTGGACTACTGCATTTATTCAGTTGTGATGCTTCCTGGAACATTTTGCTTATGATTCTCATTAATTGATTCTTGTAAGCATTAAGAAATAATTTTTCTTCTATGTTTTCATTTCTTCTTTTATTGTATGCCTGACGTTTTCCTTGGTGCAATTATTTTCTGCAAATGTATTTCATCTCCTCTTGTGACCTACCTATCACTTAAAAATTGAAGGGTTAAGCAAGCTGATTTCGTCTCTGTTAAATGCAATTTTACAGGCCTTGCTTTAAGTTATGATCACAAACAACACATTACATGAGTCCACTTGTGATAGGATAAAATTCTAGGTTTTCAAAAGAATAAGAGATATGGAAAATCCCCATGGCGCCAAAGATAAGAAAGGAATACGAAAATTTTAGGTATTAGATATATCGACTATCGAGTCGAGTGATTTGGAAAGATACGGTTTATGTTTTAGAAATCCAGGTATAACTGTGGTTAAGTCTATTTTTTGACGACATCACATCTCCAAAATCAACAGTCCCCAAGCTGCGAATTCAATTTTGAATTCGCGTTGCGAGTTAAAATTTTTTTCCTTACCCTCAATGTAAGGACTGTACAAACAAACTCCTGATCACCGGTTAATGTTGATGTAGTGGTATAAATAATTACAACCTTATACTGTTGCGATAATGAATCAAAACAAAAACCCTAACATAAATGTCTGCAGGTAGGAGGAGTGAAATACTGGAGGTTAAATGTTTCACTCCTGGTAGGGTTAATGATATCAATTTGACCCCTATCAGCAGTAGGATTACTTATTTGTTTAACACAAACTAAACCATTGCAATAACCTACCAGTTCATGGGAGGTAACGCTGGATATGGCCATTAATAATTTATAACTAGGAAGAAATCCATTATCCTTTCCTACTTCTTCTTCTTCTTCTTCTAAGTAACATTTAGACCGCTCGTACATAAATACATTAAGGAGGTTAAAGACTAGGTTCAACTTGTTCTTATTATGATCAAAATGAGAGGAAGCAAAAATTGAATCATGCAGAATTGATTTGTACCAGTATTTATTTAAGCAGCTCCATCTGGCTAGATCCCAAGCTGATAATCTGATGACAATATTTTCCAAGATTAGTTCCTCAGGAAGGTATAGACGTGGAGAACTGAATTGATCATCATCAACGATTTTAGATGATTTATTCTTCTTATTGTTACGCTCTTCTTCGTCCCGGATTATTAAACTTGTCGGGTTCATCGTTAGAAGCTTATATTTTAGACGCGGCCAGGAAGAAAAATTTGATCGCTACTCATATAAGAGGGAAATCCTTGGTGCGGACGTGGTGACACCATAGCCTCGATTATTTGGGTTTTTTTTTAATTTTATTTATGGAACTTTTTTTTAAAATTTATGGGTACTTGGAAATTTATTACCATTTACAACCCAACCCAACTCACTTATGAACGGTGCCCAAAACCGGTTGTTATAAACCATTGTTTATTTTCTAAGATGCCCCGTGTCTAATATTAGGGTTTTTTCTATTTATATAAATAGAGTTCTAATCTCTTGTATTCTATACATATTAATAGAATTTCTCCCTTCTTCTTCCCCTTTACTTTGTGTTTTTTCTCTATTCACAAGACGTTATGAGCGTTGTAACTCTATATCCACTGAGCGGCCAAGTTTTTGAGATTATAATACCATCGGCCTTTGGAACAGTTTTCACTGTTCAATCCTTTTCACCTAATCTTTTCAATATTGATTGGAGTTTGTTTTTTTCTTTTATGTTTTATAAATCGTATAAGTGTATTCCGATACTAACATCTGTTTATCTTGTTGCATGCCTAGTTAGCAATTCGGGATTCGGCAAACGTATGGAACGGCAAACGTACGAGTATTATACGGTTTTGTAAAACCCAAATTCGGTCCAAAATTCGGTCAACGGGACGTGATTCGTCAGTAATTCGGAACGGCATACGTACGTGTATAATTCGATTTATAAATGTGAGTTTGGCTCTGAAAATTCGGTATCTATATATAATAAATAATTAGTATTTATAAGGACATAGACTAATTTTTATGCATATTTGTGAGTTATTTAAAGAAAAAATAAACTTAATATGATGATATTAATAATATATAAAACATTAGTCATCCAAGAGGACGGCTTGGTTAGTGAGTTTGAGATCTCTCTCACCTTCACTTTCAAATCTCTTCAGTCATTTTTGTTTCATAAAAGTTACAACAATGTCTAATATTGGGCTGTGTATGCTCGGGAGGCAGTAAATCCCAAAAAGTGGGGCCTTTGAAAACGTAAAAGCTAAAGAATTTCTGACAAATTAAGCGGATGTATTATTCGGGATACGTAAAGTTCGTGAACGATTCGCGAATAATCCGGGAATGCCATATAATATGCGTCTTGGGTTCGGAGTTGCAAACATACGCGAATAAGACTGTAAAATTCGTGATACGGAAAAATTCGCGAATCATTCGCGAACTTACTAACTAGGGTTGCATGTACTTTGGTTGGACAACTGGATCAAAAATTCAAAACCATGTGGTGTTAAGTTTGGACATCCGTGGCAACATGTGTCTGTAAGATTGTTAGTGACCCACTTTGGTTTTATTTTTGGTTTTCATCTTTGATTAATTACTGTTTGTCTTTTATATGTATACGTATGCTTGTATACTTCGTTTTCTGCCTTTTCTTATTATGTTTACAAGGCACTGGTTTTTACCATCTAAATGGATAATTGGCTCGATGTCCGCCTGACATAACCAGATCATTAAGTGGTTTCTATTCCTTCATCAGGCTCGAGTTTCCATTAATTTTCTATTTCGTTTCTCTTAAGAATAAAGAAGAGAAATATCGATCGATTAGCAAACGACAATATTTTCTATTTTGGCATTCAAATCGTATAAACCAATTAGTATTGTTTATTTATTTATTTCTCCATCGTGCTCTATAAGATGGGAGCAAATAGATTGACATATCTTCTAAAATTTTGCCATGATAGTCAGTAATATTATTTTTGGTGTTCAACTTTGCAAATATAGTTTGATCACCTTTCTTCTCTAATCCTTTGCACAGAGAAAAAAATAAATAAATAAAAATCCATTAAAAGATGGTTTACAATTTTTATTCCTCTAATAAAACTGTAGACACCAAAAATCGGTGTTATCGCAATCTAATTACCTTCGTTGTAACTGATCACGTGCATAGTTGAAAAACCTACGACCAATTCAATTTGGTATCTTTGTATATTAGATAAGGATCATGTGATTTACATATGGTTTTTATTTTTTTTCACAAGAAACCATCCTCCAACCTCAAAGTTTGTTTCCCATGCGATAACTAAAACAACAATATTTTTATTTTGTCATACGAGTTTGATAAATCTTATAATTGGTGCTAATTTTCTCCATTATTTCCATAAGATTGGCATATTTTCTAAAAATTTTGCCAAAAAGGAGTGAATTTTTCGAGCACATAATGGAATGTTTTTCTTTCTTTTTCTTCCAAAGTCGATAATGACAATGATTTTTTTATTTTCTTAAAAAGAATCATATAAGCCAATTGAAATTGGTTTCTCTGTAAATCCTAGAAGGATGAGATGTCGTTATCATGTATTCACAATTACAAACATCAATGAGAAGGAGAATTGCTGCATTCCTGAGGGATATTTAGCAATGTTTAGTTCTCTTCCTTGTATTATTCTCCAAAATTTGAAGTTGTTCCACTTGTAGTTGGAATTTGACACTAAAGATCAAAGGGTGCGCACCTGGCTTATCAGCCTATTACTAGTCCTTGTAGTGATTACGTTGATCTTGAATTTAAATTCTTTTAAAAATAGAAGTGTCCAATATTTCATTCTGAATCATTATCTTGTTGGCCTTCTAGGTCAATTTTTATTTTTTGGAGTTTTATTTGCATATTTTATATGCTTTTGGTTGTTGCCAATAAAATCCATGGTTGATGTTAAATTTTATTTTATTTTTAGGAAAATTTTCCATGGCCTTTGAAGTCATTTTTACAGTCCAACTGGTATTTGTTCAAATCCAGAAATTCTTATGAGTATATGTCTCGAATTAATCGGATAATACTTTACGAAGTTTTCTTTCGTATATGTGATGAAAATATTTCTGCCATAATCAGGGGGAGACTATACACAACTAGAAGTAGGTGCTCATTAACTTTAAAAATTATATTTCTCTCCCATCATAATTGAAAAAGGCTGCCATCTCAAATAGGCGCGAAAATATTTCATTTTGCTTTTATTAAGCTTTTTCCTCTTGAAGAGGATAATCCGGTCACATCTAGCAAGCTATGTAGCTTTTTCGTACATGCTACAGATAATACTCCAATTGAGTATATCAAAACACGATCCACATTCTTAAAATCAATATCTCTTTATTTGCCCGTTAAGGGGACTGGTACCAAATAACATATTGAATTTTTCAAGATATGCATTATGTGGGATCGTACTAAGCTAATATTATTGTCGAATATTCATTTATAGTAGCTACTGAAATAAATGATGGTGGTTGTGAACCCCTCTGCAGTGAAATATCGACATATGTGATTGGTTGGCATACATTCCAAATTAGATTGGATTATTTTAGTTTCTCAATTGACGCAATATAAGGATCCTAGATACACTTGACACCATAAAAGTGCCAAGCCTGAAAATCATAGGTTGGTGTTAGTCATATTGCGTATTAAGAGAAATAAATCGTTTTAAGAGCGATTGAGGGTTATATGTTCAAACCCCAGGATTGGTTCAATATTACATTGTTCTCCCTATATAATGCATTTGGCGTGGTAGTTTTGAAGGACTCGTATTGCATTCACACAAGAAACATGCTCGGGGAACATATTCGAATTTGTAATCCTTAAAGGATTCAAATTATTTTCTGGCAGCCATCTGACTCGATTATATCAGGTTTAACAATCCTTTATATATGTGTTTTTATAAATTTGGTGCGAAACCAAAAATCCGGATTAATTAGTTGATGATATCAACTTTATATATAGGTCTCTTGAAGAGTCCTTAAAAACACCAAAATCCACGCTTTAGCAGCATAGATTCTATTTTTTCTTTCTCTTTCTTAAATCTACAGTAAGAATTATGCTAGCTTAAACTCTTCTTTGAGATAAACCAAAGTGGTTATTTTGATGCTTGTCTTATGTAAAACCAATATAGTTGGGTTAGCACCACGTCAAAAGTTGTACTCTTTTCCATTCATTTCAGGCTTTGTCCCATGTGGTTTTCTTGACAAGGTTTTAACGAGGCAACATCTCGTAGACGTTTAAATTTTATTCAAGAATGTTGATATTTGTGCTCGTTTTCCTTCTTCCAAAAAATTTCCCATTGGGTTTTACTAGCAAGGTTTTAGTGAGACAATTTAATTCAACATGGTGGTCATCCAAGGGGGAGTTGTATCAATTTAGGTTATTTGGTGGATTCTCACCATTAACTAGGTCATTTTGTTTGACCCAATTAACATAGCAAGACCTCGATAATTTGGATGTCATTCTGATCCATATAAGGTATGGCCACAAATATAGTTTTGTTCGCTTATGGTAATTTATCTACGTATTGGCACTTTGTTGAAGAAACTACATCAATTACTGCTGCAAATCATCTCGGGAAGCTAGCAATCCATGACACGGGTTCTCAGTATGTTGAAAAAGAATGTATACCCCGCAAAAGTATTAATCGAAGACAATACTGCCTGGGCAACACAAAAGAAGACTTCATCAACTATCTGACATCTTCATGAAAGCACTGTAATCTTCTGCATTCAAAAAATTCGTTCTTCAAAATTGGAAGGTCTCGACTCAAAGATTTGCAAGCCAAGATTTGAATGAAGTATTTATCAGGGGGAGCGCCTAATGTAATTTTAAAGTGGTAAGTAAGGTTGTCGTTCACTCGGACTTGTGAAGATTCGAGTTTTTAAATTTAATAAAAATATATACAAAAATATTAAACAATGGTGAGAGGTACTGGGATTCGGGATTCCACCGAATTCAAAACATAAGGTTCAATTATTAATTCTTTGACAATTTTAGCTCAAGAAAGACAAGGACTCTATTTTTGCCAAGGTAGATTCTCAAAACATTGATTGTAAATCCTAAGCATGATGTATCAAAACACCTAAGCTAAGCATACAT
>JAJJMB010012966.1:1411168-1433005 GCA_023531105.1 Papaver atlanticum
ATCAAATTAAATGACAACCAATTAATTCAAATCATATTTTCAATTAAAATTAATGCAAAAGTCTTAAAAAGAATTAATAAAATTACCCCAAGTATGATATTCGTCTTCCTCCGTCATCCCAGTGTTTGGGTTTAGCTCCTCATGGTAAAAACATGCTCAAAAGATAGAAACATGGCTCAAAAGGTGTTTTTATTGAAGAGAAATAATAATACAGCGAATCTGCAACGCTTTTATGGCATTATAGAATCACCGATACAACTGAAGTGCTGTTAATAAACAAGAATATAAGACTGCTTCTGCGACGGTTTAGTGTGGGTCGATGTTCTTCGTGTTCTTCGCGACTGTTCAGTGTGCGTCTTATGTTCTTCGTGTTCTTCAGCTCCGCACCAGCAGAAAACAGCAGCAGGTAACTTTCTGTTCGTCTTGATTTCTCACTCCTCAGCCCTTCTCAGCCACCAAAACTCTAGAAACCCCTTATATATGACCCAACCAATCTATTTATATCAAAAAGAGCGATTAAATCTCTCCAAAATCTTCCGAATCTCTTTCTTTCTCTTCACGGCAAAGTTGCGGCAATTTCTTGTTTTAGAATTTCCACGCGTATCTGGGCTTTCCTTTTGATTCTAAACTCTTCCATAGATATATATTAAGCTTTGGGAAGAAAATCTTGCCTTTAATCTCTCTAAAATTTCCTAAAACAAGTCACACACGTGACTTTCCATATTTTGCTGTTGAGATCAAAACCCGTCGATTGAGCCCAGTTTAATCGATTTAAACACCCATGTTAGATTCATAGACCCATAAGGAGTCTACCCTATGAAAATCAGAAGTTTAATCGACCTCAAACTCCTCCAAATCACTACCACCAAAACAGCCACAAAAACATGTCGTACGTTTTTGGTTTCCCGCCAATTTTCAGAATTTGAATGTGAAGGGGAAAGGTTACCCCTTATCCGATGGTCGCCCCTTATCCGTTGCTGGAGTCCGCATAACACTCGTCCCTTAGGTTGCATTCATCAACTTTTCGAGCCAATTTCGCCACAAAAGCTTATTTCTCCAAAAACACCTACAAAGAGATAAAATACCAAAATAAGTACAAAAATGGGTACTAACATTATACACAATAGAGATGAAAATAGACACATAAATGCGTCTATCAGCGCCATCATCAAATTAACGTGCATTCACATGGACTTTATCGCGTTGTACTCTTTTTCCTTCTTCAAGGTTTTGTCCCACTGGGTTTTCCTTGTCAAGGTTTTAATGAGGCAACATTTGCGTGTCCAACATTGTTTCGAGTCTTTACATGCTTATGCAATTTCAGGTTTTTCTCTTTTGAGTTTTCCTGGTACGTTTGTAGTTTAGCTTAGACACAGTGTCATCAGGGGAAGTGTTATAAACCATTATTTATTTATTAAGATGCCCCCGTGTCTAATATTAGGGTTTCTACTATCTATATAAATAGAGTTCTAATCTCTTGTATTCTATACATATTAATAGAATTTCTCTCTTCTTCTCCCCCTTTACTTTGTGTCTTTTCTCTATTCACAAGACCGGTTAAATTATTGTAAATTTTATTTATTTATTTTGAAATAGGAAGGATATATTAAAGAGAAAAAATATGTACAAGTTATATACATTGGCCAACTACAACAAAAGGATAGAGACCATATTACATGTGCAGAACTTCCTCCCAGTGATGAATGATTTGGTTCACATAGTAATGGTTTGGAATGACTAAATCAGATCTGAATGGAGAGGTCCTTTAGAGCGTGAATCGGGCGATAAAATTGGCCAAAATCTTCGTGACTCAGTTTCAAAATTTTATATTAATCATTAGATTATACTGTTTTTTCGATCTTTTCTCTTCAATTCGTGTATATGCTTTTCGCTAGATAGCATAAAATCTTCTTATTTCGTTTGTTTTTTTAGTTTTAATTTGATAATTCTGTTCTGAGTTCGGAATCAGGGTTTTTTAAGATTATTGTCCCTTGATTTTAATTGACTCTAATTTTCGAATCTGGTTTTCATGGCAGAGTAATTTATAGTGCTTTGGGAAAGATTTCCTTTCTAATCTATCTTTGGATTGCCACTTACCGGATTTATGGCAAAATCTGTTAGGTGGTGTTTGGTGGATCCCCTTCTAAGGCACGTTACTGGGTGGTGGAATTTATTCTGGCAACTGGTAACACTTGTTAGAAGCAGATCAACACGTGGATTTGTAAATCTATGTTGGTTGATTTTCTCAGATGAAAATGATATAGTAAACCTGCAAAATCCTAGGTATGTAATCATGAGAGCTTTAAATGTCTATTGTTACTACAGTTTGGAAGAATTTTTTGTTTTGTTTTCTGGAGGAAGAAAAGTAAATTGCATGCAATTCTGTAAAGAAAATTTGTCACAAGTGGCAGATATGTAGCTTATAATTTTTCTTAATTATATTTCTTCATTAGTTATAAAAGAAAGACAAAGGATGGGAAAGTTTATAAAAAGTTTTTCAACAGCTTTTCTTTCTCTGTGTTACTGGTTTTTGATTTCTTATGAAAATCTTTTTCAAAAGATGGATAATCCAATTATTTCTCAAGGTCTCAGTACATTAGCTAAGTTAATCGAGGAAAAGGCTAAAATGTCTGATGTAGGAAACTATAAGCTGTTGGAGTTCATCAAGAAAGCTGCCTTATGTATCAAAAATGGTGATTCTATGGAGCTGGTGGATAAGCTGTTTAGAGAAGAAGGTTTCTACAATTCAAAAATGAGGCCAGATCAAGTTAAAAGAGATTTGAGAAACAAATGGGATCTTTAGTGGAATTTGGAGGTAAGGGAGACTAGAACAAAAAACAAATATTCTTGCTTTTGAAGACCCCAAAGAATTTGCTAGAGCAGTCATGTCTCATGCATCAGTAGATGGTAAGCTTTTGGTGTTCAGAGAGAAAATAGATCAAGTAAGACATTCAGATTTAAACTTTAACAAGTACTTATTCTGGACTGTCTTTAAGTTTACTAGTTTTACTGCTGATAGAGTGTATATGGCTAGAAAAGTAGCTAAGCAATTGGGGGAGGTGTTAATGATGATTGGTCCTCATGGTGTAGAATATAAAGCTCTGATTATTGTTGATTTAACTAAACCTCTGGTAAAGAAAGTAGATATGGTTCTAGAGGATTTGGGTACAAGGAAAAAGACAGTTGAGATTGATTATATTGGTCTTCCTGCTAGAGTCTGTACTTATTGCATGTGGATCATGCATCCTCATGGGTATGATTGTAGAAATGATTATCCTGATATGGTTAGGGATGTCCCAGTTGTGATTGGTACTAAGGATGAAGCAAGAAGTTTTTTGGCTTTGAAAAAGAACAAGGCTAAGCACTGGAAGAAAACAGACCAAACATCTACTGAATTTAGAAGTTTGATTGACAAGGAAGCTGTTAACAGAGCAACTGGGAAGAGACAGAGGATGAATATAAATTGGAAATGTCATAATCCTGATGTTAAGGCTAGACCTGTGGTGATTAAGGAAGGAGGAAATGCTGAGAAGTCAGTTGAGCAGAGTAAAGGAAAAGAAGTAAGGGATGAAATTGAGGAGTATGAAAAAGAAAGAGCTGAGAAAATTGCAAAAGAGAAATACTTTCAAAGTCTAATTGAAGGAAAGCATTATTTGCAAGGATATGCTTGGTTGCTGGCTGAATACAAGGATTTGGGGAGGTGTGAACCAGCTGAGATGATATCATCTGCTTTGATTGTTAATGAAGGGGATCCTAGTCCTATTAACCCAATGCCAATTCTAGCAGCAAAAGATGTTATTGCTGAGGATATTGTGGTTTCGGACAAAGTTAAAAATCTAAAGATTGTGGAAGGAAACTCGAGTACCGAAAGCGTTAATCTGGTTAGTAATTCTTACGCGATTTCTCAGTCTTTATTTGGTTTTATTATTCAGTTCAAGTGTTTTTGCTGTTTTATTGTTTGTGTTCTGTTTAGTCAAAATTCTTTTTGTGTGTGTTATATTCTGCTGGTTTTCTTTGTTTTATACTTTTTCTTAGAATTAGTTGGTAAAACCATTACGTTTAAGTTTCTTATAAATAGGCTAGTAGAAATGAAGCTAATTTCGTGGAATGCCCAAGGTTGTAACAGCCCGAAAACATATAATCACTTGAAGTTTTTACTCCAAAAGCATAAACTTGAGATGATTTTTTTATCTGAGACAAAAATGGGTTTAGAGAAAATGAATGAAACTGCTAAAAAACTACAGTTTAGAGATTGGGTGGTTATTCCTTCTATAGGTAAATCTGGGGGTCAGATTGTAGCTTGGAATAGTTGTGTTATAGTTGATATGGTAAAGATAAAGTTAAATATAATAACTGTGTCACTGAAAGTAAGAGGTATTTTGTGTTATATTTCTTGTATTTATGGTGCTCTGAATGATCAGAAAAAAGTAGATCAATGGGATTATCTTTTGAATCTAAATGAAAGATTAAGAGAACCTTGGATGCTGGTAGGAGACATGAATTTTATCTTAGATAATAGTGAGAAAGAAGGTGGTAATGAAGCTTCCACTAGTGTTTTCAGTACTATCCATAAAGCTATACAACAGATTGGTTTTATTGATCTTAAATTTCAGGGTGATCCCTTTACGTGGTCAAATCAAAGAGAAGGTTTAGAAAATATTAAAGAAAGAATTGATAGAGGTTTAGTCAATGTTAAGTGGTTTGAGGCTTTTTCTGATACCATTGTTCACCATCTTACTAGAGTAGCATCAGATCACAATCCTCTGCTCATTGATCTAGATCCTATCAAAATTAGATATAAGAGGTCGTACAAATATTTTAGAGGGTGAAGGGAGCACAAGGAATATAATATGTTTTTATAAAATGCTTGGGCGGAAAACAGAGCAAATTCAGAGAATGATTTAATTCAAACTCTATAGAATTTTGTTGGTGATTTCAGTGACTGGAATAAAACTGTTTTTAAAAATATTTTTAAGAATAAGGAGGATATTTTGAAGAAGATAGATAAGGAGAATGCTAAACCAGGTCATTTGGTTTCAAAGAAAACCCTAAAAAATCTTGAAGATGAACTAGAAACATGGACTAAAGTTGAGAATATTTACTGGCTAGAGAACAGTAGAGAAAAGTTTTTTAAGGAGCATGATAGATGCACGGGATACGTCCATGTGGTTGCTTCGAATAGAAAATGACATAATACGATAAATACCCTAAGAGATGAATCGGGTTATGGATAGAAGGTAAGGACCAACTGGATTTGCTCCTTAAAAATCATTTTGCTAGTATTAGTTCTTCTGATAGTAGACCAATTAACAGTATTTTTGAAAATATAATAAGTGAAGTGATTACGGCGGAGGATAATGATGAACTTGTTAAGATGCCAGAAGTGGATGAGATAAAAAATGCTTTATTTAGTATGAATGCTTGGGGGTCTCCGGAACCAGATGATTACCCTCCAGGATTTTTCCAAATTCATTGGAATATGGTTGAACAGGATGTGGTGCTTTTGGTTAGAAGGTTTTTTGAATCGGGAAAGTTTCCGGATACTTTGAATGATTCTTATATATCTCTCATTCCAAAGGTTGAAAATCCAGTAACTCCGGTTGATTTTAGACCAATAAGCTTAAGTAATGCTTTATACAAACTTATCTCTAAAATATTAGCTAATATGCTTAAAAAGGTGTTGGATAAATTAATTTCTCCGAATTAATCTGCTTTTATTCCAAAAAGGCAGATTGCTGATAATGTTATTATAGCACATGAAATACTACACAATATGAAGACTAGTAAATCAAAAAAAGGGTACTTAGCTCTAAAGTTAGACTTGTCTAAAGCATTTGATAAAATGGAATGGAATTTTGTTATTCATATGCTTAGAAAGTTTGGCTTTTCGCAAAAATGGTGTGATTTAATTTATGAATGTATCTCTACGGTTAAATTAACAGTTTTGCTAAATGGAATACCTGGTATTCAGTTCACGCCATCTAGAGGTCTTCGTCAGGGAGACTCGCTTTCACCTTATTTATTTATAACAGCTCTAGAAGGTTTTTCTAGGCTTTTTATGCATGCTGAGTCGCAGAGGAAATTTTCGGGTATTAAAATAAATTATAAATGTCCATTTATTTTTCATTTATTATTTGCGGATGATTGTTTCATTTTCTGCAAAGCTGATATGGCTGAGGTGAGAAATTTGATGGATATCTTGGATGTTTTTACTTGTTCTTATGGTCAGACTGTGAATTTTCATAAGTCAGGTGTGTATTTTAGTAAAAAAGTTCACAACAAGCATGCCAAGATTTTAGCTAAAATGTTAAGAGTTCAAAGGATTTCTAAAGATGAAAAATACTTAGGAACTCCTTTGTTTTTCAAAAGGCAGAGAGCTTTAAATTTTGAGCCATTATTAGAGAGAGCCTATAAGTCTTTGAATGGTTGGAAAGCAAAGTTGTTGTCACAAGCTGGTTGAACTGTGCTTATAAACTCTACTTTGTCTGCATATCCTAGTTATCAAATGCAGTTTTTTGAATTTCCAAAAACTGTGTTAGATGAATTTGATAATCTACAAAGAGATTTCTGGTGGAATAAGGACAATCAAAGAAGGCTTATTATCCAAGGGCTTGGGCTGGTATAAGAACTCCAAAGGCTAGTGGAGGTATTGGAATCAGAGACCCTCATAAAGTAAATCTCTCCTTGCTTTTTAAATTAGCTTGGCGAATGGTTAATAATCCAGATGCTCTTTAGGTAAGGTTGTTGAAGGGAAAATATTTTCCCAGATCTCATCCTTTTCATAAAAATAGAGAATATAACATTTCTTGGGTTTGGCATATCATCAGGAGAGGATTAGAGGTGATAAAACAAAATAATGTATGGCAGGTAGGTAATGGTAGGAGTATTAACATCTCTTTGGATAACTGGATTCCTGGATTACAACCGTTAATTGGTTGGAATCATGAAGATATTAAAACAGTTTCTGATCTCATTGGAAAGGATGGTAATTGGGATGTTAATTTGATAGAATCTATTTTTCCCTTGGATATAGCTAATAGAATTAAGTCCATATACATTAATGCAGACTCAAATGATATTCTGAGATGGAAAGGAAATAAAAATGGGGAGTTTACTACAAAATCTGCTTACAATATTCTTGCTCAGGGTTATGTCTGGAATAATGATAAGTTTTGGTTAAATTTATGGCATCTTAATTTAATTCCTAGAGTAACTCTATTTGTTTGGAAAATGGCGGCAGGTGTTCTAAGCTTAAGATCCAGAATGCATGATAAACTAAGACACACTAATCCATTCTGCTTATTATGTAATGGTCAAAATAGAGAAACATCTAAGCATTTGTTCTTTGATTGTTGTTTTACAAAAGCTATATGGTTTGGATTAGGAATTTAATTACCTTTATGTGGGAATGATTTTCAGCAATGTGTTAGATCATGGTTTTCGCCTTCATTATCCCCTTGGAAGGAAATTTTTGCTATAATCTGCTGGCAGATATGGGAATACAGGAACTCGGTTGTATTTCAAGGAATTCAACCAGATCCAGTGAAATGCATATATTTGGTTAGAAATGCTATCAATGATTGGAACTCAAAAATGAGGAAGGACAATTTCCTGAATAACCGGAGGATAATTAGAACAAATACTTCAACTGTTAATTCAAATTCAACTCTTTCTCAGTTTAGAAATACAAGGTGTAACATTCATGTGGATGTCTCTTTTGATGCTATTACGGGAGAATATGGAATTGGTTTGGTTTTATGGATAAATAATTGTATCACTGACATTAAATTCTTGGCAGGATACAGTTCCAGTTTAGAATGTGGAGAAGCCCTTGCAGTAAAGAGGGCTTTGGAATGGGCACATGAGCTTCAAATTCACGATGTGCAAGTGCAAAGTGACTGCAAGAATATTACGAATTTTTTGAACAACAAACCTTCAACGTGTGAATGGAGAGAAAAAGTTATTTTGAATGATGTGAAGGTTCTTTTGGACAAAATGGATAATAGTAGCGTGGTTTATGTAAATAGGTGTTTAAATAAAGAAGCTAATGACTTAGCTAAATGGGAAAGAAAACAAAAGGGTTTTTTTTGTAACAGTAATTCCCTTCATGTCAGCTTTAAGTCTAATGTAATTAAAGATCTATTACAAGGCTGTGACATTTCTGTAAATATGTTTTCTTAGTGTTTAATATAATGTTGTTTTATTAAAAAAAAACATAGTAATGGTTCACATATTAACGGCATAAACAATTTCGTGTTTAGACTTAGCCCTACCTCCATGCACTAATATATTATGTTCATGCCATATCTCCCAGCAAATAGCAAAAGGAATTAAGTGCCAAACAATCTTCCTCCTCTTCGAGCTGCACTGAAATCTCCAACCCTTAATTAGGTCTGTAAATTGGCATCACCCACAGAATACGCAAAGAAGAAATATATATATCCCACAGATATTTAGCCCAGTTATACTGTATAAATAAATGATCAAAAGTTTCCAAACAAGAGTTGTAGAACAAGCGTTGATTAGAAGGAATCACTACACCTCTGTCCTGTAACATGCTTCTTGTTGGACTTGAATAATGAAAAGATGCCCAGAACAAAATAGTACCTTTGGTGATGCGTATTTACTCAACCCAACACCTGCACAATCCCAATTTGGTTCTGAATCAGTAAGCTTATAGTACAAACCCCTAGCTGAATACTCCCAAGTGATACCATCCACTTCATTAGGAACCAAATTAACATTCCGAATGTCAAACTTTATCTCCCAAAATCTATTCGTTCTATTGGGTTTAGCTCTCTTGTAAATTCGAAGTTCCATTCACTTCCTTTTAACACAACAACAAAAACATATTTTTGTCTACTTAATCTATAGAGCCTGGGGTATTTATCCTTAAAAGACCTTTTTTCTAGCCATCAATCATGCCAAAACCTTATAGAGTTCCCATTTTTACCTGTAAAGAAACTGCATCAAAGAAATCCGTATTAGCCTTTAAAATCTCATACCACATACTTTTTCCGATGGAATCATTAACCTGTATGGGTACCAAATAGTTTTTGGCTGCCTTAGTTTTCTCACACATTAGCCTCCTCCACCAAGCTGTCTTTTCAATACAGTATCTTCCATGCCATTTAGCCAACAAAGATCTGTTAACTAATCTTAGGTTTATAATGCCAAAACCTCCTTTCTTCTTTGGAGTACAAACTCTCTTAAATTTAACCCAGCCCATCTTTCTTTTATCTTCATCTTCACCCCACAAAAACTTTCTCATGATGGTGTTCAATCTCTTCTCAACTGAAACCGGGACATAATGCAGAAACACGAATAAACTGCTAGACTTTCTAAAGTACTTCTGACTAAAACCACTCTCCCTGCTTTATTGAGATATTTTCTCTTCCACGGAGCTAATTTTTTCTTCATCTTCTAAATGATAATCTCTCAAATTATTGCACTTCTTCTACCAGCTCCAATAGGCATTCCTAAATAAGTGATAGGAAGTGACTCAATCTTACATCCAAACTCTAAAGCCAAATTTTGAACCACGTCATCAGCTCCACTACTTGTCATTGAGCTCTTCTCCAAATTAAGCTTCAGCCCCGTAAGCACCTCAAACATCAGAAGAATTATTAGCGGCCTTCTAACCTCCACCTTTGAAGCATTTAAAAGAATAATTGTATCATCTGCAAATTGCAAATGAGAACACAACTTCCACCCTCCACCATTTGAAAACCTTCAATTCTCTTCTTAGCTACAACTTCATTAATCAATAAAGAAAGAACCTCAACTACAAGCAGAAACAAGAAAAGTGATAAAGGGTCACCTTGTCGGATACCTTTTGAAGGATGAATCCTATTTGTAGCTTCACCATTCACAAGAATTCAGAACTGAGCTCCAGTCACACACCATCTTATCCACTGAATCCATTTCTCCCCAAATCCATTCTTGCTCAAGATAGAAAAAGAGATTGCCAATTAACATTGTCAAAGGCTTTTCTCCATATATATCTTACATAAAATACCTGGTTACTTTTGCCTTAACCTGCTATCTATACATTCATTAGCAATTAGAATGCCATCAAGAATTTGCTTATCTTTAATAAAATCTCCTTGAGCATTAGAGATCAAATCAGGAATCACCACTTTAAGTCTTTCATCAAAAATCTTAGATGAAATCTTATAGAAGCTACTTATTAAACTCAAGTGCCTAAAATCTTTCGGAGTTATTGAATCCTCTTTCTTTGGAATTAGTTTTAAAATGACATATTCAATCCCCAGTCCACCTTACCCTATTGTAGAATTCTCCTACTATGTTCATTACCTCCTTCACGGTGCACCAACAAGCTTTGTAGAACTCTAAATTATATCCATCTGGACGTGGAGCTTTATTAGTTCCACACCTCTTGATTGCATTAAAAATATCATCCTCGTCAAATGGTCTCTCTACCCAACCTTTCTGCACCTCATCTACTTTCTTAAACTCCATATTCTCAAAAGTAGGAGAGACGGAAGAACAAGAAGTGAAAAGTTTAAAATAATTCAGCTGAATCTCTTGCTTAATGATGTCTTGATTGAAAACATCCACACCTGCAATTTCCAATTTAGAAATACAATTTCTTTTCCTTTTAGCATTAGCAATTTTATGAAAATAACCTGTGCTTTTGTCCCATTTCTGAATCCTCTAACCTTTGCTCTTTGAAATGCACTTCTAGCCCTTGTAACCTTGACATTATTGAGATTATTCAACAGCTCAGCCCTCTTTTGTATTTGAGTATCAGATAACGCAACATGTTCTTCAGCCAAATTCAGTACTTTTATTTTTCTGTCAAATCCTCCTCCTTCTTCTTCATATTCCCAAACGTAGCCTTGCTCCGATTCTTTATAAAGAACTTCAGATTCTGAAGCTTTCTAAAAAAATTATAGCTTGGGGTGCCAGAAAACTCCATCGCATTCCACAAAACCCACACCAACTTAACAAAATCTGGGTGATCCAACCAATGATTTTCAATCTTGAAACTAGCCCTGTTCTTAATAGAAGAAGATAAATCCAAAAGCAATGCATTATGGTCATATATTGTTCTTACTAGAGCAATTTGGGTTGGATTACTAAATTTAGCATCAAAAGAGGAACAAATAATATATCTATCCAGCCTGCAAAGCAGTGGATCATCATGCTATTACTCCAAGTGTACGTTCCTCCAGTCAAGGGTAAATCAATTAAATTCCTGGTCAGCAATGAACTCATTTATAAAATTCATGTTTCTCACATCTCCACCTGCCTTATTCCTCTTTGCATCACTTCTTACACCACCTGCCTTATTCCTCTCTGCATCACTTCTTACAGAATTCACATCACCAGCAAAACACCATGCTTCATGAGACCAATTTCTGACTTTTGTCAAATCAGCCCAAAAAGATTCTCTCATTACATAATCACAAGGAGAATACGCATTAGTCATAGTGAACTGAAAATTATTGCTTCTTATTCTGAATAAACAAGAAATAAAATTAACTCCTAGTCTTTTGTCTAACAATTCTAGGCTTGCTCTATCCCAAATAGTGAGAAGACCACCACTATTTTCAGCCGTTCCTTGAGATGGAATAAATCTCAACCAAAGTCCGAATCATACCACAATTGCCTTATAAACCAAGAAAAATAACAACTGATTTTAGTCTCCTGGATTGTGCACACCAAACATCTATGCATAGCTATCAAATCTTTGAAAGCTATTTGTTTACTATAGGCATTCAGACCCTTATATTCAAATTAAACAATTTAATTCCCATCAGCAACTACAATCTCCCTTGAGTTAACTTCTTCCAAATCCTCCTCCAACCCCTTAGAACTGCATGAATCGTTAGAGTCACAACTGTCTTTTACTTTCTTCCCATCAACAATTTCTTTGTATATATCTCTGTACTTGAACAATATTTCCTCAATGACTTCTTTAGACTGTAATTCATCTTTGGTTATTATACCACCGAGTCTGCAGCATAGTTCAAATACTAACTTAGAACTAGAAAAATCACTTCATTAGAATCTATATTTGTACCCATAATGTCTCACAGCTTAATTACAATTTGGTCTTCCACCACATTAAATAGGCTAGCAGAAGCAGCAACTTGAAGCGGTAAAATATTTTGGACATATCCTGTAACCACACAATTCCGGGGGGGGGGGGGGGCCCCCCGACTTTCATGCACAACCAAATGAAGGTCATCAGGAAAAGATGAGGAATTAAACCTTAGATTTGCATTCAAGTATTTAAAAGGTTCCTCTTCACTAGTAGAAATAGGAACACCACCTGCACCTCTATCTCGGAAAAGAGTGATTCTCAGATTTTGCACTATCATTAGAATGTATGGGTACTACAACTCCACATCTATCCCCACTATGCGATCTTACAACTTCTGCATCCATCACATTGTTAATCAATTTCATCCTAGATATGATGGGAACTTCTCCTTTACCTCCATCATTATCTAGAACTTGAAACTTATTTCCAGTAGAAGTATCAAATCTATTTTGAGAACAATAACCCCCCCTCCATTATTCTCAAAAACAGATTTAACTACCTCTCTCTCAAAAGTTCGATTGAACTCATCGTCAATTGAAATCCTGGAGCCAGTATGAATATGATCAACTTCCTGACTATCTCTTACTGGTGACGCCATCAGGGATAAGTGAGTTAGTCATAGAGTTTGACTTATTCTCCAATCCAATAAAATTATCCGTACCACGATTTACTTGAACTGACTCCCCCGAGACCGGTTCAGAGACTCTCACCGATTTAGCACCTGAAATCTTATTTTTATGATCAAATTTGAAATCTCATTCAATCGAGATAGCCCATCTTTGGTATCCATCTTCCACCATGAGAATCGCCGAAATCATAGAGAAATCTCCTTTGACAGAGAATCTAAAGAAACTCGAGTTAGCTTCTTGCAGAGAGCTAGTATCCACTTCGATGAAACCTCCCAATGATTCTCCAATGGATATAAAGAAATTATAGTTCCAAAATCTGCGAGGAATTCCATGGATCTTCAACCATTTTCCAATTTTTGACATTGCCTGAATTGGAATAATGTGATCTCATGCAGATACCAAATTAACTGGTACCACGTTCTTAGAATTTTAATCCCCCTTTCACTAAATTGTGATATTTGGACAACTGAATTATCCACACTATATTTCCTTGGCTTCCACAGTGCAAGCCAATAGTCCCTCTCCAAAGTCACTTTTGCTGTTTTTTCATCAATAATTTCAAAATCAATGAATGAATCACACTTCACATAATTCCTTATTTCTATAGCCAGTCTCTGCCATCTAATAAAACCTTCTACTACACGAATTAGTCCCACATAATATTTTGAATACACCTTCTTTAACAAATCAGATGCAAAAATCAGACATGTTTAGTAAAGGTTGAATAACTTTCCTGAGCAAGTTATTTTCCTTCAGCAATCTGTGAATCTCCTTACAAAGCACAGCCCAGTAATAACTCCCATCTCCACAAGGAATACATAGAGCATAAGAACGATTAGCATCACCTCTTCTAACTCTTGAGATCCTCATATATCTTCCTGCTTCATTCTCCCTCACCTCACATAAATATGAAGATTCCCCTTCTCTCTTTGGCCATCTCCTCCTTTCACATGATGAAATTCTTGCCTCCTCTAGAACATCTACTAACCAACGTGCAATCTCCTCCGAGAATAGAATCCATGAATCGAATCCATTTCTTTTTCTTTCCTCCAATCTCAGACCATGAGATCCGATTGAAACCATGAAAATCTTTCGTTCAAGGTAGAGCGTATTTTTCGCTCTTTCTCTCCCCATCTCAAGATTCTTTTTTTTTTTTAGATTATTAGGTTAAATTCTTAGATCCGGTTAAATTATTAGATTGTCCTTGTTGTGATGATAAAAAACCTGATTACCCACTATTAAGAATTAACACTCAAGTCTCTATTTTTCAAAAAAGAAAAAAAAAGAGAATACTCAACACACCACTTTTTTAATTATATCAAAATATATCTAAAACTCAGATATTTTAAACATCAAAAAGAAAATTGTAAAAGGATTTGATGAAATGTCGTTATGGTCTGGGGTATACATCGTATTTTTTCTGGTTTGATGAAAATTAGTCATGGTATATAAGCATGAACATGATGTTTTTTCATACTGGCGAGATTGGGGTATAGCCAAACTAATTGAGGGTATACCTAATAAGATAAAATAGGGTCATTAGGGAGTAAATTCCAAAGCCCCTTAGCTATATATTTTTTTTACAATGGTTAAACTGTCCTTATTTAATTATCACTAATTACTCTGTTAAGTTTAATTTATCTTGTTAGATTAATTAGTTGAATTAAAAGTTATAAAATCTTGTTAGATTAATTAGTTGAATTAAAAGTTATAAAATCTTGTTTTAGTTAGATTGAAACTATGGATTTTGTTGGAAGATTTTGAGGAAAAAAAATTGTTTTGAGAATTTATTTTATAACGGAAATGAAACCACATTAGCCAAACACTTCTAATAAGGGAATTGCACAGTTGTTTAATGGTTTCATTCTCCAAATTACAAAAGAAATCAACACTTTCAGAAATCACAATATGAAAAGTCGGCATGCTAGACTGAAAGAAAGCATGCCGACTAAGTACCTTTAGATCTCAGTTCATGAACAGTCGACATACAAATCATGCAGACCAAACTTAGTCTGCACGCTCGCCAAGAAACTAAACATGCCGACCAAAAATAGTTTTACGCATTTACAGTCGTCTTGTTCGAAAATGCAACACACTGACGACTAATAGACAATCGTCATCTTATTTTTACAAAACTATGATGACCAACAACAAAATTTGATACAGGAAAACTTGTTTTCTAGGAGTTATTAGTCGTCAAGATTTAGCTTTTCAAAACCTGACGACTATTCACATCACATCACTAGTCGTCAAGGTTTGGGGATGAAGACCATGACGACCCTGTAAATGTTACTTTCAGAAATAAAACTCTTTGAAAAGTTGTCACGCTATTCATCCTAAAAATAAATATGAAAAGTGGTCATGCTCGATGAAGAGATACCATGACGACTGTGTAACTGCAATTCAAAACTTTCGATTTTTCGGACCTAATATGCTATTCAAACAACAAAACAAAGTATTAGATAGAGTTTGAAAGAATTAATCAACAATAAAAAAAAAATTAATCGACGATTTTTTTTCATTTGAAAAACATGAAATATTGAGAAGAAAAAGGGAAAAGAATAAGGTTTGGATCTAAAATAAAAAAGGGAATAACTTTAGTTTTAGTTATTATTAGGGGATGGGTAATTAGGTAACTTCATACACATTAGACACCCCTTAGATCACTATTATGGTTGGGAACGAAATTTGGATACCCCAATTAATCTGGGTATACCCCAATTTGACCATTTTTTTCATGTTCTCCAATTATGAAGATTTTTTAAAATATAGTCATTAATTATGATTATTTATATGATTTAAAAAAATTATCATGAAATGTATACTAGACCAATGTAATTAATTCTGTATTCCGAACCTTCTAGGTCGGGACCGAAAAAATCGGGACAACTTTATCTCGGGGTGATTTTTGGTGAAATTAACTACCGATACTTCATTTTCGAATTTTATACATATAGTACATATATCAAGCATTTTTCACACGTAGTTATGTATAGATATGATGAAATACCACCAATTTTTAAAAATGGAAACAAGTCTTCATTCAAAATATTAGAAAACTCAAGACCCATAAGAATTTCAAAAGGTTCAACCAAGATTTTCGATCAATTTCGGACAATTCTGGCCGAGCCAACCGATATTCGACCAAGATTTCCGGCCAATTCTAGCCAAATTCCTTCTAGGAGAAATCAAGTATTTCGTTACCTTGAGTGCCAAAATCATAATTTCCGGCGAAATTTTGGCCATCTCGGCCGAGATTGACTACATTGTACTAGACCATGACGATTCAAGGTTTGGAAAACATACCCATTATACTCTGAATTTGGTAAAGTCGTCATGATCTTGATTAATAACCATGACGACTGAAGGCTATTTCAGATACGATCGTCATTGTTTTGTATCTAAATCATGATGACTAAGTGCAATTTTGAAATGCAAACTAAACAATAAAAGCAAGCCACCTGCTATTACCAAACTTATACCCAGCAATATAGGTCTTTAAAAACAAAAATTGAAATGCACCCCCCCACACCCCCCCACCCACACCCCCACCCCCACCAAGGAAAAAAGGATGAGGTCTGAGTGTTACTTTTCTTCAAACTCTGCATCAGCATCATCGATCATTTGAGCCTTTTGACTTGAGCTTTAAGCAGCATCATTCTTCATTTTTGAGAAATTTGATTTTCTTATTCTTCTCCCCTTTTCTTCTATTTTTATTCTCTTCTTGCAGAAGTAATCGTCTAGATTTGGGTTTTGTTTCCTTCTAAAGGAAAATATTAGGGTTGGGTTTAATTCAATCACTGATTGGTTGTTGTAAATGTCAACAGTCGTCATGGTATATATTGATATAAACCACGGCGACCATTGTGTCATTTGTGAATAATAAAACATTTACTCGCCATGTCATTTTTCTCCACCATGACGACTCATGTTATGGAAAATATAATCATTTTTTCCAAAATTTGGAAAATACCGTCATGGTATTGAGTTAAAAATATGACAATGCTTAAGTAATTCAGTTATCGTCGTCACACTTTTGAATGAAATCGTCACTCTTTTGAATAAAAACCATGACGACGCTCTGACTTTTCAAGAAAAAAAATACAACATATCCTTAAACTTAAATAGATATTCGATGTGAATTCCTGATGCGTGCCGTAAGTGCAAAAAATTACTCGATATATTTTCCACTAATTAACAAGTAATATAGTGGTAGTAAGGATCGTTCCCACATAGAGCTGTGTGATTTATATCAACAAAACTAAAATATAAATAAATACTAAAGGGGGATTGGTTTATAAAATAACTAAAATAAAATTAAAAGATATAAAGCATAAAGAGATGATTAAGAAATCTTTCGCCATTACCAAACATTGACGCATAGTATACTTATCTGTCTTTCGTAAGAATTGTTAGAGCACTGCTCGGTCGAACGCGTAAGCGTTGCTATCTCAAGCTTGTTTGTCAAGTTTAGTTGTTAAAACTATAAGTCTTGATTTCTAGTCTACTTGTAGCTATGTCTCGGATTAGGATAGAATGTGTAGTTGAGCTTACTAAGGGGATCTTGTGGAACTTCATCAACAAAAGGTATGTGGAGACTTGAACTCATCTATCACTCATAAGTATATTCTATTCTATCTCCTATTGAGACAAAGTCATATAGCTATATAGACTTTACATTATACACACATTTGATATTTCGAGCTGAGTTTAACTCGCTTATATCTTTCTCGAAATATGTGTTGGAAAGCTTTTTGCTTTAACTACATTCATCATTATTCTTGACGAAAGTCAAAAGATGATAATGTGAAAATCACCTGGTAACATCTTACATGATTTGTGTGAGACAATCATTTTATGTAGACTCATAATGTTTCGTATTGATCATTCGATCACTTGAAAATTGCTTATAAGCTAATAGTTTGTGTGAGACAGCTATTGTCGTCTTCTAAGAATGTTTCAATGATTGAAATGGGAGTTTAGAACAATTAATCATTGTCTGGATATAGCACAGTATGCATACCCGTATGCAAACTGTTGTAAAAGTAATTCAGGTCCGGGAACCAAGTATGCATACCCGTATGCGAACTGTTTTAACTATCAAAGTCAGGGAACTAAGTTTGCGTACCCGTTTGCAAACTTATTCACCTGAGTTCGGTCCGGAACGACAGTATGCATACCCGTTTGCGAACTGTCGGAAAGGATCAGTCCGGAACTTAAGTTTGCGTACCTGTTTGCAAACTTATGAGGTTAAATTCTAAAATCGGCTAAGTATGTTTTCATACTCATGAAAAAATACATTTATATATTAAGGAATGCAATCTTTGCAAACCGTGGCTAAAATGTTCATGAACTGATTCTTTTGAATCAATCTGATTTTGTTTCAATTGTGTCTTGTATACTTCTATGAGAATATAAACAATTGAAAAACTCTATGATGAAAACAATTAGATTCATTTGATCTAGAAGTGTTAAGATGAACATGGTTAGCACAAAAGTGTTCATATGGCTAACTTCGTTTAACTGTTATTGAGCCAACTCAATATACACGTTTAGGTACGGTTACCCATATCTAAATGAAAGTATATTCCATTTGTGTGTAACAAGCTAAGACCATCTAACGATGGAAATATATTATCTTGAATCTTAAATCAGGTTTCATCCAACAGTGAATATTGATTGCTTTGTTACAAAGTTATCAAACCCTGATTTGAAGACTATATAAGGGAGAACTCTAGCAACTGGGAAACCTAATCCTCACACCTCCTATGTGATACTAGTTGCGACTAGAGTCGATTCTCCTTTAACCTTGGTTTTTCCTAAAATCATTATAGGTTAACGACTTAAAGACTTTATTTGGATTCTGAAGCCAGACCCAATTATTTTCTTTGTAGTTGCGTGTTCTGATCTTACTTGTTCTATCATATTGAGTATTATCCTCTCTAATATTTGCTCGAGATTTATCTCCGATAGGTAAGATATAAAAAGTAATCACAAAGCTCTTCGTCTCATTCTTTGTGATTCCACAGTAACTTCTTCTACCACCATATAGTTAAGTTATTGTGAGGTGATTGATATTTCTAGGATGTTCTTCAGGAATATAAGACCGGAATATCAATTGGTTCTTGTTCACCTTGATTTATCAAAAGACGGAACAAAAAATTCGTAGGTATTTCTGTGGGAGACAGATTTATCTATCAGAATATACTTTTCTGTGGGAGACAGATTTGTTTATCAAGTCTTCGACTTTGGGTCGTAGCAACTCTTAGTTGTGGGTGAGATCAGCTAAGGGAATCAAGTGTGTAGAGTCCTGCTGGGATTCAGAGACGTAAGGAACGTGACTGTACCTTAATCAGTGTGAGACTTGGTTAGGGATCAACTACATTCCAGTCTGAAGTTAACTTGTAGTAGGCTAGTGTCTGTAGCGGATTAATACAGTATGGTGTTCAATCTGGACTAGGTCCCGGGGTTTTTCTGCTTTGGCGGTTTCCTCGTTAACAAAACTTCTGGTGTCTGTGTTATTTCTTTTCCGCAATATATTTGTTTATATAATTGAAATATCACAGGTTGTGCGTAGTTCAACCAATTGGTAAATCCGACTTTTGTTTGTTGGATATAAATTGATTGATACTTGGGCATTGGTCTTTGGTACCATCCAAGTATTTCTCATATCAATCAGGCTCATAGACTTCTATCTGTTTGATTTGATGATTGATTTGAGAAAAAGAGATATAACTCTTTGATATCTTTCTTGGTTGAGATCGCTTTATAAGTTGGTTCTCTCGGAATAATATTGGAGTTAGTCGATATAGATTGCCGAACGAGTTAGTGGGTGTGGTTGTTATACCCCCACTTTTTCAATTGGTATCAGAGCAGGAAAACACGTTAAAGACCTCATAAGTCTGTGTTTGTAGCAATATGACTTTATGGACAGAAGTGTTATCTCTATAAACGTACCGCTAGTCTTCGATGGCTCGAATTACTTATGGTGGAAAATTGCTATGCATGCCTTTCTTCCAGCGCGTGATTTTCAATCATGGGTTTGTGTTGTTAATGGCTATAATCCTTCAATAGTTACAGTAAACGGTGTAACTGTTCCAAAGGATATTGGTGAGTATGAGCCTGCCGAGATTCTCACTGCAAAGCAAAATTCTGACGGTTTAAATGCTATCATCCATGCCATTACTCCCAGATCTTCAGCACCATGTGACTACATGAAATAAGTCTAAAGATGCTTGGGATATCTTAGAAACCGTATTTGAAGGGAATACCTATGAAAAAGAAACTAGGCTTCAAAACCTAAATTTTGATTGGGAAAACCTTCGTATGGCTGATGAAGATTCATTTGATGAGTTTAATCACAAAGTATCTAAAATTGTTAATGCATCTTTTGCATTGGGTAAGACTATTCCTGAAAACGACATTGTGATAAAAATTCTCAGATCGCTGCCAGCTAGATACGATTCTAAGAAACATGCCATCGTTGAAGGAAATAACCTTGAAACACTTTCCAGAAATACTCTCATTGGGAAGTTAAAGATCTTTGATCATGAGCATATATCCAATTCTGGAAAGGATATTGCATTCAAAGCACAAAAGAACACTAAATTACTTGATAAAATTAAATGTGTTGGCAACTCTGTGAATGATCCTATTGAGACTGATTCATCAGATAAATATCATGACAACTCAGTCTCTCTGATCACAAGACAGTTTAGAGATCTTCTTTTGAAGAGAAGTAAACGGTTCACCAGAGATAAACCCATATCATCAGTTAAATCTCATGATCGTGTTCCTCCTAAAAACAAGGACATTGTCGACACTGATGATGAAGATATTCCACAGTGCTTCAAGTGTAAAGGCTTTGGTCATTTTGCTAATGAGTGTCCAAATCCTAGAAAATACACTGGAAACAAAGGTATTGCTGCAACTTTTGATGAAATGTCTGATCATTATGATTCAAATGAAGATGAAAAATCAAGTGTAGCACTCCTTGGCGAAAATATTAATTTTGATAATTGTAGCAATACGTACATCAATCTTGATATTCTTCCTGGAGAAACTTCTTCGACCACTTTGGAAGATGAAATAGATTTTAATCTTTCTACTGAAAAGTGTATCTCTTATGTTTCAGGTACTTCAATTTGTTTAGCAGCATGTTCGGCTATGGTGCCTGGACCATCCTCCACATTGACATGTTCTTATTGTACTATTAAGGGTCATGTACTCTCTAATTGTTTCAAGTACAAACATAAAGTAAGATATGTCAACAAAGTTCAACGGAGAGCAAATCGATTAGAAAACAAGCTCAAACTTGTTATGAAGTCGAATCCATCTGAGGTTTGTAAATTTAACTCATCTCCGAAGAAGTTAATTTCTAAAGAAAAAATCAGACCTCTACAGAAGAGAACTAGGTCTAAACGACCTTTGAAAAGGGGAACTGAGAATTCCATATAGGGATCACATGGTGAACAGATTATTGTTCACCCCAACACAGCCTAATTGTGTTGAAGGTGCATCTTGTCTCATGTGCCCGAATTTAAAAAGACAAGAATTGTGCACAATCGGGTTTTAGGAAAATAACTTTTTTTATTTTTGTTTTTGTTTTCTGGAATTCTGTTGATCTTTTCATATCCTCAAATGGTATTGAAAAGGTTTGCCCCGTTTGATAAAAAAAATTGGGGGGGGGGGGGGGGGGTTTAAAAGACAATATAACCAATTTAAGGGTTAAGAGTTGTTTGTACGGGAATCCTACTTACTATGTATATAGGTTCCATAACCCTACATTCCTTTTTCCTTCCCTGAAAACTCTTTTTATCAAAAGATTGCTTGTGGAGCTAGTTTTGTGTATTTCTCCCACAATCCCATATTTGAATGGAGACTCCAAGCATCATATTGATGTAATTTAAACTTTGTTGTAGTAAAAGGTTCATTGAGACTTGTGAAAGCAATTGATTTTAGACTTATTTAAACTAAAAATAGAGAAAATTTAAATCCAAATTTGTTTTTAAGATTGAAAATAACCAAGACACTAGATTCCACTATTACACATGAATGAATGATGATAAAAATTCCAAAACTCTAATTGTCTTTAAAATCTCTTTTTCTTAATTCACAAATAATCAAGCATATTCT
>JAJJMB010012966.1:1461118-1678841 GCA_023531105.1 Papaver atlanticum
CCATAATCGGTAGTCAAAATAGTTCATATAACTACCGAATATAGAGTTGCCCCAAATATGAGATTTTGCAATCGGTAGATAAAAAAAACTAAACTACCAATTATTAGGGGACATATAAGTATTTTCAACCTATTTTGTCTTATTATGTCACTCCTAATTCTTTCAGGGCCGCCCCTAAAGACGCCAGGTTTATTTTCTCATATGATATGTAATTCTCAACAACCAATTCTAGTACTACAAGTTATTCTCACAAGATTTGTGCCCGTGCTACGCATCAGACATATTTTTTCTTTTAACTTGGTGAGCGTGGGACTTCGTCCCGCCCCGTTGATTTGGTGTGTGCAGAGCTTCGCCCCGTCTAGTGGCGATGTATTTTTGATTTGGTGTGGCGGGGCAAATAAAAATATGTGCAGATTTTATTTATTTTTTCCTTTTAACTTGGTGTACGCGGGGCTTTACCCCGCCCAATATCAATGCATTTTTGAATTGGTGTGCACGGGGCTTTGCCCCGCCCCGTGGCGATGTATTTTTGATTTGGTATGCACGGGGCTTCGCCGCGCCCCGTGGCGATGTATTTTTAATTTGGTGTGGCGGGGAAAATACATTAAATAGGTGGAGAATATTTGAAGATTTTATTTATTTATTTTTAATTTCGCAGAAAACACGTGGATTTTTTTCCCCTTTATATATTGATTTGGTTTGGACTTCCATAAAATTCCTTTTAAATTTGTAATTTTTATACCAATTATACGTTGACAAGTGTCCTCACCTAAATATTGTCACTTCATGAATTCCTAATTGAATTTGGTGTCCTTTTTTTAACCTTTTTCCTATTCTTTTAAACCAATCATACGTTGTCAAATGTCTTCACCAAAGCGCTCGTTTCAAAAAACTGAAAAAAGGCATATTTCAGCCAATAGGAAGCGAGGGTTTCCTCACAGTTCAACGTGGGAGCTTTATTTGTCTAGGCCTAAGTCTTTAGATTTCACTTATATTCTTACCCTTTACCTCCCACTCCTGTGTAAGGTTTTGTTTTGATAAATAAGAACATCATGCATGTACTGATCATATGTTGTTTTTCCGTTTTTCCTAAGGATTCTTTGTTTTTTGATGGATTATTCGTAGTCTGGTACCCAAAAGTTTGATCAACAGTGAAATTTAGTCTAATATTTGTCTAGCTGGAAATTAGTACTGTACCTAGATTAAAAGTAAATTAAAAATCACATAAATACAAAAACCGCAACTCGCAATTATTTACTGCTCTGCTCAGGATTATTATTGTTGATCGTGATCATCTTTATGATTGTGATGAACTTTTATCTTATGTTTGTTGTTCAGGGTGACCCGTAATAGTACTTTCCAGTTGACCCACCATTGTTTTTCAGACACCATGCCAGTTGCAGAGTTCATAAAATTCTGCTTTGAACATGGGAAGCACATACATATATAATATAACTGATTTGAACATAACCCAAGAGTGTGATCTGAAAAATATATATCGAGAACTAAGACATTATTCTGTTATTATCATGTCATGCATGCATAATGTAGTTTAGGGTTTTGTTAACTTTAATGTACTGTGAGTATTCGTATATGGAAGATGGAGATTTGTTACACGAAAGAAGAATCTAATTAAGCTTTTCTTTTCTTTATTTCTTCCTTTTCTTTACCATCCCTCTTTAATTTCTTTCTTTTTTCTACTTTATTCCATCTTATTGCTTGCCCTACGGGGATGGGACCAACTCTCTATGTTTAATCGTGTATTTCGTGCTTTAAGAATCAGCTGTGTGGAGAAAAGAAAGAATAGTCCTAAAGAGAGAACTGAGCTGATTAAAGGCAAAGCGCAGTTTATGAGATTTGTGCTTTGATCTTCCACTTTCAAAGTAGAAATCAAAAGAAAGAAACATAACAAAATACTACTACTAACACATGACCCCTCCTCTTTCACATGGAAAAGAGTGCATTTGTATGAACTTGAATATTGAATGGTCACACAGTGATCATCAAATTAAGGTGGGGACTTTTGGGCCAAGTCTAGGAGGAGAGCCTTTTGATGAGTCTTTGTCTTTGTTGATTAAGGGTAGGTATACCCTTTCGAGGGGTCACCATCTTCATTGCATATATATCTGCTGGTTCCCTTGTTAATGGCACTGTTTTCTGGTCTTGATTAATAGTAGTTATATGATTACGAATAGTATTCAGCTACCAGACCAGTTCATGTGAAATTGTGAATGGAGTCATGGAGATATATGTATGGGGTTACGAAAAGGAAACTTCAAGGGTGACTGCAAACTAGAATACCCTTAGCAAAGACATAGAGTTTTGTTCAACCAACGGACTAGTATCTCCTTGAATGGCCTTACTAAATTTTTGACTCGGTTTCCCGCTAGTCTAAGGTTGTCTAGACTCTAAAGATGACAAGAGAGGTATGGGATATAAAGAGAGACAAATAGAGGTATAAAGTGTGTGTGTGGGTGGGGGTGGGGTGGGGGGGAAAGATAAAGATGTAGATTTTAATAAAGAAAAAAACCAAGCATTTAGCCTCACATCTCTTTGATGACTTTGGGCATACCCAAAGTGGCAAAGTGAGTTACTTTCCCAAGCGGGCTGACTGCCTTATAGGACAAGGAAGCATCTAAAGAAGTTGCTTCGATCTCTGATTTCATATGCAATGACCGTTCATGAGAATCAAATTAAAGATAGCAGAAAAGAAAGATATGGATAGTGAGAGGAGGAAGATGTATAGAAGCATTTATTTGTCGTAAGGATTGTAAGAAGTAAAGTAATCAATCATAAATTATTGAGTATTGAACAACAAATGAATGCGCATCCCCCAAGTATATGTACGTATATATGGCAGTAATGGCACTGACTTGTCATTTTAAAAAAAATCTATGTATGAATATTTGATCTTCTTTATCTATCTCTATGTATTTCATTCGGCATTCTATCTGCTTTTTGATCCTCACTTTGATTTTGCTTCCACGTTTCTTTCTTTTCTTGAATGTTAAGAGTCTTGGTTTGGAAACCAAAACCTTTTACCTTCGCACTGTAGAACTCAAGAAATATATATATATATATTTTTTTTTTAAATGGATACTCATCTGCGAACTTAGAAATATAAATACTTTGTGGTAAGACAAAAAAAAAAACCATAAATCGACTATATATGCCATGCACATGAGCGTGCGATTCAAACACAGAGATAATAGCACATAAGATTATACCACTGACTGGACTCTGTCATTCTTTTAGACTTGCTGCTTCTTTAAAGACATCAACTTTTAAATAATAACACCTGCTGCTGATTTTTTCTTTTAATTAGGGGGGAACTCGAATGTCTCCACATCTAAATTAATAGGCAAGAAAAAACAATGCATGAAAGCTGAAAGGTACTTATCGTTATCGATCGATCATCTATGTACTATGAACTATTAGCTTTCTCCTTACACTGATGCAGCCATGCAGGCAACAAAAATACACATTTGGGAAGATTGTAATTCTGGTCACTAATAAGGTCTTGGGACTTTATCACATCTTTCTCTAACAAAATACATACAACCAAAATCTTCCTTGTGACATGAAGTATGTATCGTAATGTAAAATTTACCTTTGGGTCCAAAATATCGGCATCATATATCATTCGTGAGATGTCGTTATTACCCAGATAGTACTGCCACGTGATTCAAAATATATCTTACGACTAAGAACTCGTCATATAATCCAAAATCTATCAAGTGACTCCAGATTAGAGCTGGCAAACCAGCTCAAACCCGCGGATTAATCCGTGCCCGGCCCGTGAAAACCCGAACCCGGCTTGGATGGGTTATAAACAAGCCGGGTTCGGGTTATAGAAATGGTGGCTTGTAAGTAAACGGGTTAACCCGTGCCCGGCCCGTAAACCCGTGAATAATTATTATTAATAAATTACATTTAATTTTCACCGTTGGATTTCGTTACATACTTAATCCTAACCCTACATTCAAGATATAAATACTGAAAATCTAACCCTAGAGATAACATTTCTTCTCCCACCTCCCAGACTCCCACGAGACCGTCTTCTTCTCCATCGTCTTCTACTCTTCTTCTCCACCGTCTTCTTCTCATCTTCTGCGGCTGCTCTCAGAGTCTCAGAGACTCCCAGCCCTCTCCTCACCTCAGATCCTCAGCTCAGACGTCCTCACTTGAGAGTCGAGTCACTCCTCAGTCCTCCACTCACCGTCACCGAGTTCTGTTTATTTTCAAACTCCAGAGGGAAATCTGATTCTAAAAGATTTGAAGATCCATTGATATATCAACCCGTAACTGTAAGCTCTTATCTCTATATCTATGACGTTGAATTTCTATGAAAAGTTTCTTATTCTAGTCTAGGGTTTGATTTTGGGTTTGTATTATACAATATTACCAATACCATGGTTCTCTGATTCTGAACATGAATACAATTTTTTTGAATTTTTTGATGATATGCCGATTTTATGAGTTGGAACGAATTGATTTAGTTTTTTTTTTTTTTTTTTTTGTTGGTTGGTTTGATTTTTATTATGGATTGTTAATATGGGATTGAGGGTTTATGGTAAATTAGGGTTTTAAGGATTTTAGTGGAGTTATTGGATAAACTATGTGGTTTTAATTAGGGATTTGCTTATGTATGTGAATATGTGATTGTGCATATTTTATTTTAATTAGGGCATGGATACAGTATTACAGACACAATTACAGTTGGTTCTTTACATTTTCATTCATCTCTAATGATTGTATATTTGTATGCTTTGTTTGGCAAGACCTAGTGACTAGTGTTACCTTGAAAGAACAAATTGGGGGTTTATTTTGTGAAATTCCTTGCTTGCTGTTTCTTTGTTGAGTATCCAACTATCCATGACTGGGTTTTGGACCTTCTGGTTGTTAAGGCTTAAATTGTGTTTGTTAAATTCAACAATGGAGCATAAAATGTTGATGCACTACAATACTACATGCTTCAGGCTAGTTTCATGTATTCAAAATAATAATGTGTATGGTGGATAACTGGTTACTGGATATCATCTTCTTGTGCTCTCCATTTGTGTGTGAAACTGTGAATTGTGATAAACTGATAATGTTATCGTTAGTCTGTGACTGTCAATTGAATGTGATGCAATGCAAGTGAGTAATGACTAATTTATGAGTATTTGACCTATTCTTTGTGGCTCCATCCAGGTTCTAGGATGTCAAGTGTACAAGAACATTATAACGATGTTATGAGTAATGATGGTGCGGATGATGATGTTGAGCTTGAGATGCTAGATTCTGTGAATGACTCTACAACTGTTGGTTGTGCAGCTACACCAGTTTCAGGTGAAAAAGAACATAAACTTAGATCTGATATGTGGGAATATTTTGATCTCGTTAAATGTCAAGATGGAACAAAGAAGGGAGTGTGCAAGGCTTGTAAAACTGGATATAAATATGATAGCCAGAAAGGTGGAACCTCATCTATGAAAAGGCATAAGTGCCTTAAGCGTGACTCTCAGGACATAGGGCAGATGATGTTAGCTGCAAAGAATGGCCAGCTGTCTTCCCGTGTACGCAAAATTGATCAGATGAAACTGCGCGATCTTTTTTCAGCATTACTCATTGCAAGGAATGTCCCATTTTCTTTGGTGGAGTGGAAAGAATTTAGGGACATATGTGCTTATTTGAATGAAGATGCTAAACCAATATCAAGGAATACTGGGAAAGACGATGTTGTCAAAAATCATAAAGCCCGAAAAGAAGGTATTCGAAACAGATTAAAACTTGCTCCAGGTACGATTCAATTTAGAATTTCAAATCTTACTGACCCAAACCATATATTTTGTTTTATACTTTTATATATGAGTAATTGATTATCATAAGATGTGCTGATGTGTATGACTTATCCTTACAGGTAGGATGTGTCTAACATCAGACATGTGGACTTCTGTTACGACTACAGGGTACATAAGCTTAACTGTGCACTTTCTTGATCAAAATTGGGAGTTGAAGAAGTATCTTCTGAACTTTTGTGAACTTCCACCACCTCATACAGGTGAATCACTTACTTGAGTCTTGAGATCTTTTATTTTCTTTGCATCTGATATTTTACTTAAGTCTGGATTCTGCTCAAAAAACTTATATAGGTCTGGTTCTGCTCATAATATGGTAATTTAAGGCCCATAGAGTTTAGTAATTCATAAATATAACAACCCGGTTTCTGTTGAGAAAGCTCGATACTGAATCAATCAGTTCTGTTTGGCATTTTGCATTACTAGTTACTACTCAGTTGCTAGTGTTGTAGGAAAAGTGATCAGTATCTTAACTAGAGCTAGTAGTGGTGAATATAGTACTACTCAGTTGCTAGTGTTCTGTTTTTTTCTTTTATAAAAACTCTTGGAGGTAATTTACTGATGGGCTTGTTGCTGTTGTAGACTATATTAAAGCTTATGATTTTCATTGTTGAAGTATGGTGAAGTACTTAATTGGGAGTTTAACTTTTCCCCTTTCCACTACCTCATACAGGTGAACACCTTTCTGACAAGCTATTTGCAATGATAGATGATTGGGGAATTGAAGATAAAGTATCCAACATCACCTTGGATAATGCCGCAAATAATGGAGCTTGTGCTAGAATTATGCAGAGTAGACTTGTTGCAAAGAAGATCCTGTTTAACAAGGGAAAATACTTTCATGTGCGTTGTTGTGCTCACATCTTAGCTCTTATTGTAAAAGATGGACTTGTGAAGATTGATCCAGCTGTACTTAAGATAAGAAAGTCAGTGAAGGCCCTAAAGAAGTCCCAACTAAGAAAGCAAAAGTTCTTGGACATTGTTGATACTCTAGGAATGTCTGCAATAAGAAGAGGTATTCGTCAAGACGTGAAAACAAGGTTGGTTTCCAGTTTCCAGTTTTCTTTTGTTATACTTATACAGTTAGAGAATTATATTATTGTTTATAATATTACTCACTGAAACTGAATGTTTGTTTTATACAGGTGGAATTCAACTTATCTTATGTTAGATAGTTGTCTTGTTTATAAAAGTGTTTTTGCTCATTTGAAGGAGGTGGATCCAGACTATAAAGACTGTCCAACTGATGAACAATGGGAGCAAATTGAAGTAGTCACAAAGTTTCTCAAGACGTTTTATGATCTCACAACTTTATTTTCCGGTAGTAAGTATCCTACTTCCAATCTTTATTTTGAAGGAGTTTGTCAAGTTCAGGTGTTATTAAAAAAAGAAAGCACAAATGAAATTGAATACATTAGGGACATGGTAAAGGAGATGCAAATTAAATTTAACAGTTACTGGGAGAACTTGAGTCCTATTTTGGCTATGGCACTTGTGTTAGATCCTAGATTGAAACTGAAGTATCTAAACTTTGCTTACTCCAAGTTGTATACTGATGTAAGACGATTAGAAAGTAAAGTTGATGATGTGCGTGAAGATATGAAAAAACTTTATAATGAGTATTACACATTGTCAAATTCAAGAACTTCTGTTACTGGAACTCAGAATATGGGTATTCTGAGTGGTGGGAATTCTGCCCTTAAGGGAAGTGAGTGGTTGCAGGTAATTTTAAAGCTTACTTTTTACTTATGAAGTACATGTGGTCTTGTATTATTTTCTGTTTTAACCAAGTAGGTTTTTGAAGTTGTTTGGTATCTTCTCATAGAAAATAACTAGTACCTTGCAGGCTTGCACTGCAGACTGCAGTACTGCACTCACTTCTTGCTTGTTTCATGCAGGAATATGCTGCAACACAGGAAAGTGGTGGTGATCTGCAATCTGACTTGTCAGAGTTGGATCACTATCTTACTGAGAAATATGGATGTTCTTTAGATAAACCATTTGATATCCTAATGTATTGGAAGGCCCAGGAACATCGATTTCCAGTACTTTCAAGAATGGCGGGTGATATTTTGTCAATTCCTATTTCAACCGTCGCTTCTGAATCTGCATTTAGCATTGGTGGAAGGGTAATTGATCGATTTCGCAGTTCCTTATTACCTGAAAATGCTGAGGCGGTGATAACAACTTGTGATTGGGTTCATGGAATTGGTAAGTTTGCCTAAGTGGTGTTGCTGCTGGTCAGCTGGTGCATAAGTCAGTAATTTTGCATTTAGGTGAATGTCTAAATTTCATATATAACTGTTGATTGTTTTTATCCATGTAAGAAAAGAAGATTTGGATGAGGACAATGGAATTATTGGAGAAGATGTATTAGGATTTGAACTTGGTGCAGTGGAGGATGGGGAAGTAAGTTCTTATGCGTCTAATTAGTATGCATACTTCTTCATTCTTCAATATATAGCGGGGTAATTATGCATAACTCCATGTTTTTGACTTGATTCTTTTTCTGTTTTGTTTGATTTATTTTTGCTTCAAATTACAGATTCTTATTGAATAGTTGGAGCAACTCAATTCAAAGATAGACATGGAATACTGAGAATGTTTTTTTGGATAGACAGTTACTTATCAAACTTTCAAAGTGTCTCCAAATTTTGTATAGAAAAGAGATTTGAGATGTTTTCTGGATAGTTGTCACTTTTTTTTATTAACCACATATATATTTTGTGCAGGAAGTGGTATTACTTGAAGGGTATTTTTCTTTGTTGAAGTCTTGACTCTTGAAGATATCATGACATGAACTGATGAAGTATTAAACATTTAAACTACTAATGATTAGTAATTTAGTATATTGTGCAAGTGTAACTAAACTGTGTTCCTTCCTTTTATGGTGCAAATGCAAAAGTAGTGTCAAGTTTTGCATTCTTAAATTTTGGTGTGAATTTGGCAGGAAATTGATCTGAAATCGGTTTCTGGCGAGTTGACTCACCAGAAACGGGCTAACCCGTGAACCCGCAAGTTTTACCCGTTACGGGCACGGGTTCAAGATATGACAACCCATGAAGAATATCAACCCGCAGGTTTTGGCCCGTGTTAACCCGTAACGGGCCAGCCCCGACCCGCCCGTTTGCCAGCTCTACTCCAGATTTATTCCAATCATTCAAAATGTGCTTCATGATGTAAATTTTATTTATATAATAGCAAAAGATCTATTTAATTATTTTATTTTTTTGGACAATCAACATATTTCAATTCATTCAAATCAAAACAGTGATTACATGTTCGCTTACAAGAATAATAAAAACATCAAAATACAAGATAATTAAAACCTTAATACAAATAAGGACATCAATTACAAGTATATCACGAAGAGAAAGAGCAATAAACCGTAAAGATATCCAAAAAAGAATTATGTATAAGGGAGTGATGATGATATATCCGGAAATAAATTCCGACCATTTAATCTGTTTATTCTTCTTCGATAAGAGATGATCCTAAAACAAAAGATATTTCATTAGTCAAAAACCTGTCTCATGAAAGAAACGTCGCCTTGCAATTCAATTAGAATTTCGTACGTTAGAAAATTTATTCACATAGATATTTCACATGGTGCAAATTTATTAATTGTCACTAAATCTTTTCTTGACTTGAAGTCTTACATTCTACGTGAAAATTATCAAATGGACAATAATCTAGAGTATGATTCTAAATCGACATTATAACCACTAATCTGTCTTGGTGGTCTTGGTACAAAGAATTTGAAGCATATAAATAATACCAAAACAGAACTGAAAAAAGACTACACTCTCTGCTGAAAAGTCAAGGTAGAAAAAGCAATAATAATATCTCTTTTCTAAAAATGGATATAGTAATGGTTTATGAAGGCCACAAATTAAGCCAACATGGGGATTCTAAATCGGAACCACCACCATTCAAACGACTGTTATTTGGGCATGCACAGTGGTGTGTAAGAGTCTAGAATTCCTAAGTACCGTGGCTTTCAAGTTCAATGGTGTCAAAAGAGTTCTAGGAGTGAGGCATTCTCGTTTAGTCACCCTTTTGAAGGACAATTTAGGAAATGGAAATTTCTTTTGAAACTCTTTTTACGTGGTAATTGTCTTTCTGATCCGGTGATCAGGGCCCAATGCAATGTTGTTCATCTCTGCAAAACCAATTACTAGGGTTTGATTGACCCTTGATGAGGTTCAGAGTTTGGATGGATACTCTTTTTCAAGTTTCGAAACCTCGCTTAGTTTGTTCTCAAAAGCAACAACAAACAACTGAAAAAGAATGGAAGAACGATAAGAAACTCACTTAAAGCAAAAGAAAACCTCGATAAGTTTTTGAAGTCCTTCATGCAGATCTCATGTCGGCATATCATACATTATTTTTAAAATAAGCATGCAAATGCAGAGCTAGGGTTATAACTACAAATGGCTGCCACAGGGTCATCCAATCCAACATGAGGATCTATAGTGGATCCACAAACATTTGTTTTCATGTACAATTCAAATTTCGATTATGGATGGATCCAAACCGATCTTGTGTTAGATTTGAGGTAACCGTCCAAACACTATTTAACCCTGTAAGACACTAACTTTCTGCAAGTGCTTGTGAACCAAAGGGTCAGCTCTTTGGCGCTACTCTAACTAAGTGAGCTCCGACAGCAGCTTGTCTGTCCCAAAATTATTGAAATCATATACCCTATTCTGAAATGGTTTCATTGATTGACCACCTAGGTTGCTGCTTGCATATACAGGAAGTGGAATTCCAAGTCACAAACACATGTCAATGTCCCTTAGCTTATATCATAGGCCGCACTCAATTGCTTCACCCCTCTATATCCCACTCAGTGCTCTTACTTTACTCAACCAAATATTTTTTCACTCCCTACCCTCGAATTATTACATATTATGAGGTTAACCCTACCATCGTTTAAATGATATACAGAACAAAATAAATAAAAACAGACGACTCATACAGGAAGATTATAGTAATCTACATCATGTTGACGATAGCCCACCTACATCTGTGGAACTCGAGAGAACACATGTCTCAAGACTCTTAGTTTCGGCTAGCACTAGCAGGTGTAACCTTCTTGATTCAAAAATAGATAAGATAACTAAAGCACATTACCGAAAATTATAATCGTTGCTTTAGAAACCCAAGCAAAATCAAAAACGTTTTATCAAAGAAACTCTAGCCGCTTCTTCCACTAAGAAAGAGATAATCCATATATTAAAGTACTTTTTTGTATTTTTGTTAGCTCAAATCTTAATCACAAAAAAGAAAGATATTCGTGTTTGGTCAATGAAGATTTTGCTTTATTACGATTGCATTTGCATGTTGTTGTTTTTTTATGGTAAAGAAATTGATCCTTAGTCAAAGAAATGAATCACGAATTAGAGGCACTAAATGTGATAGATGAGTAACCATCGAATGTGGAATTTATGTCAACGTGTAAATATGATTAGTTGTAGTAGTACTTATTGGGGAATTTTGACTGTAACAAAGATTGCCTATGATGGACCATTTTTCATCATTTTAGATACTTATCTCGCTTCAAAGCTCAATGTTTTCCACGTATGTTTAACCACTAATATAAGAGCATCATGACATCACCACACTCTCAAATTGAACTGAAATAAAGCCATTGCAAGCTGGCGAAAAAATAAAATGTAACACTAGATAAATCCCTTTCTAGATGACACTAGAGCAACTTCCTGTACTCTTTTCAGCCATGATCGGAAGAATCGGATTCTCGACTTTAGTGTTTGCCAAAAAAAGGGGTTGTTTGTGCCTTTGTGCCTAGTCTTAAGTTACCAGACTTTAGTGACTATACAGGTCCACTAAACTTGCGTAGCCCAAATGATTCACGCTCTTCCAAGCCCGTTTAACTTGGTCGTTCAAACTTTAAATTTTGTAGGACGCTGAAGTTTAGACACCAGTGGTTAACTGCTTGTGCCAATTACGATGCAGTGGTATTTAGACATACTTATCGTGAAGTGAATTTCTCGGCCTCCTGCAACAGAGAAGTAATGAATATATCGGCAGGCCTGATTTCATCTTGAGTTTAGAAATGCCATCCTATGCTTATCTTAATCAGCTTGTAAGTTTTTGGCTCCTATGACCTCTTTTCTTGCGATATGTTCTTATAGCTATCATGTTTATATGGTTATTCATTTAATAAACTCTTTGACTTGTTAAAAAATCAAAATTTTAAATTTTATTTTGGTTTTTCTTGTTCATGCATCATAAAAGGCCATAGATATATACTCTCTTTATTTATTTATTTATTAATAATAACAAAGATTTACATAGATAAATTACTGACTTGCATCAAGTTTTTGAGATTAGAGAAAACAACTACAATGGTAAATTCTACAACCAGAATACAGGATTTTCACTTAACTTTGCATATTTAGCTAAAAGATTAGTGTCACACCTTCAAATGCCTCTTGCAAATTTCTACTAATGTGTAACCCTGCAGTACAGTGGTTCCGTGAATCAAACTTCACCCACCTGCACTTCAAGCCTTATAAGTTTGCACCAGTGCAAACAACCAACTCTCAAGTTCTATAGAAGTCTTTTAGCCTTCTTTCAATTCTCTTAACTTCTCAAATGCACCCCATAATGCATTCAAACATTGCCATACAATGCCAAGAACAATCAGTCAACCAAGAACACTTAGAGCATGACACAATCACTTCATTTTATTGCATCAAAGGGAATAAATACAAAACTTTCCCACTTAGGGACTTACACAAACTTGTTCACCTTGAACTAAGCCTTAGCCTTATGAAAACTCTCCTAATTTGAGTCTGCCGAATTTCCCATGCCTTAGGACTATTTATACAGCAGCTTTAATAGACAAAAACCGCGCACAATTGTTGCACACGCAGGGGACAACCATCTGTCCCATGGAGCAGTTACATAACCGCCTATAATTGTGCTAACTGGCCAGTTTATCTTTAAACTGGCGCCATCATCCAACACCTTTTCTCTAGCGTTTATGAACACTCTCTCATGCTTATGAACTTGCTTTATAACCGTTCTACCTTATCTCGCGTCATTGGCATGCTTGTGAAGCCCGTAACTAACTCATCACCGTCACTTGACCGTATTGCACAATGCGCTTTACTGAATTCGGCCTTGATCCAATGCTCAGCCATCTTGGCTCTGCATACTTATTGTTCTAATCCAATGCACGGTCAGTCCTTGTGCTTCAATTATCAAGGCCAACTCCTTAAGTTCATTCTGGTTGCTCATGCGTCATATGCTTCACTTAGACAATTTGCTTGACAATAGTAATGCCACTCTTGCATTACTAGCTTGTTTGCATTACTCAAGCTTTAGCCAGGCTTGAAATAATGCATAGACCAACTCTTGGCCTATTCTACCTTCTTGAATCATCCTTGAGTTTGGTCCAACTCAATTCCATGGATATGCCTTAATGCCAACATCGCATGTTGCATCTTGTCACTTTGGCTTTTCCTTGCCTTTCCCTCAATGAAGCTTCATTGTGTCGGCGAATAAGCTTCATTACTTAGCCAAATGTATTTATAGTGTAGCGCTACCTTTGCGTGTCACTGGCCCTGTAGGGTCTTGTTATCTCAGTACTTGACAGTCTACGTAGTGTCGCGCCATTCTGGTTGCACACTGACTTTGCCGACAACACTGTAACCCGTAATAATTGTGCGTCACTTACCTGACCGGTCATAGACCTCCCCCACCTAATCCGTTTAATGCCCTTGTTGAATGCGACCCAGTATAAACACTATACTTGTCTTAACCTTCGCTGCCTGCACTTTCAGAACCTCTTCTGAAACTCAGCAATTCTTTGCTAGCTCTCGCAATATGCCTAAGCAAACTTTTCATGCTTTAGCATCTGCATCACTTAGCTTCACTTCCTTGCTATTGATCTCATATGCTTGAGCCACATCTTAGCGTTGTGCACTATGCTTCAACAGCTACTCAAATTATGCATCAATACCCAAATGTAAACTTGAAATTTTTCTTAGCCATTTCCTCTAGATTAAGCCTGAATTCCACTTGAATCACTTACGCCTAAGTGTACGCACAGAATGATTCTTATCAAACCGATTACTACGATCATTACCATAGCCTTTTGCCTCCCGACTTTTCCTTTTGCATCTAACTCAACATGACAAGGACTTATAAACGACTTGTCCTTCGTTTTCAATCAATTTTGCTGGCATATGCCTTGGATTTTTGTCTTTCATGCCCTCCGTTAAGCACGTCACTAAGTGCATAGGGGTTTCCTTTGCATAAGACACCCGAATCTTACACTTCATGCATCGCCAAATTCCGTTCCTGCAAACGCCATTGAAGAACTCATTTCTCTTAATGTGGCCACTAAGTATAAACTCTCTATACTTAGGTGTTGATGGTGGATTTTCGACAAAGGTCGAAATCGTAAAATCATGATACTGCATGTTTCTGACCCGGCTTCAGGAATGCATGTGTCGATTCATATTTTATGATCCGTGAACCGTTTCACGATCTCTGACTGAGCGAACATTCCTCTCAGATCTATGATGAATATGTTTCTCGAAAGGCCTCCCAGCTGAGCGTTTGATGCTTCGCACATTTCATCATCACCTCTACATAGAATCAAAATGATTGATCGGCTCCTAGACATAATGTTTGTTAGAGAGCTTAACGCCTTCAAGACGTCACGCTGCTCGTTGTTCCCTGACTACGTAGATAGACCGTGTATAGAATCTCTTAATGATTGGGCGGTTCCTACACATAATGTTTGTTAGAGAGCTTAACGCCTTCAGGACGTCACGCTGCTCGTTGTTCCCTGACTATACACCCCTCAGAACGAGTATGATGCTTCAATTATCTCATATCTCGATTCTGCAAATAGATTAATTCTAGCGTGTCATTCATCAACTGAATTCCTAGAAAATAATCTATTCTATCTCATTACTCCGTTGCATGGCTGATCCTCATCTGGATTCTATGGATTAGTAATAGATAACCATTTTATCTCATTACTCCGTTCCCTGAATCCCCAGCTAGATTTCATGGATTAGTAATAGATACTCAACTCATTTTATTACTCCGTTTCATGAATTATTCTCAGCTGAATTTCATGAATTAGTAATAAATATTCAACAATTGGACGTCTGGGCCATCACCAAGTAAGCCCCGAGAAAATGGTGCAAGTGTACTTGACAATAATGCACGAACGCCCAAGCGCACGAACGAGCATTCAAAAATATGGACGAACGAGGAACTTATGAAGGAAAATAATATTAAATAAAGTTAACAAAAGGCGTGGGACCGGGCCCAACGGCCGGCCGGTCCCCCTCTTCCGTTATTATATTTTATTTTAATATATTAGTTCCCTCATCTCATGAGGATTCCTTCATGTGAGCAAACTCCCTCGTTTGAGCGAAACTCTTAGTTTTTCCATACTTTCATCAAACCGAAAGGTGTCACGGGACCGGGCAACCTAGCCGGCCGGCCATGCCCTAGCCGTGGCCGGTCCCACACCTTACAATCCCTTATTTTCTCATATTATTATTTCCTTCATCTCATGGAACTCGATCGTTTGAGCGAAAACCCTAGTTTTTCAATATTTTCTCAAATATTGCTCAAACCATGAAAAAGCCAAAAAGTCAAATGGTCACATGACCGACTGGGCTTCTGACGTCAAAAATTAAAATATTATTATTTTAATATTCTCAAAATATCGATCGCATGAGCAAAGTTCTACTTGCTCATTCGATAAAAATTGAGAGTTTCAGTCAAGATCAAACTCTTCTAAAAATCCAAGATATTGCTCAAACGCGCACTAGAAAATACCAAATCTCTCAAGACTGTTCATATTGGCTCCAAACTCTCTCCAATCAACTTGGGACTCGCTCAATCGACCGTCAACTAGTCCCACGACCACCAAAGGCCGGTCCCATGACTCCTTGGTCGGTCCCTCATCTCTCCATAACTAGTTTTTACTACCTAACACTCACACGAGCACTATTTTAATAAATGATTAAACCAGCATTTGATCATCCTTTCACCAACTGGTCAACAAAGGACTTTGGTGCATGCTCACTCGAGCACCTGGGCACTACATGGTCGGCCATCATCCCATGTAGCCGGTCCCTCCTTCATTCAGTGACTTATTTTCAGTAAGTCATCAATTGATGAGCAATTGATCAAAATTAGGGTTTCGAACGAATGCTCTACAAATCATAATTCTGAGCAGGTTCAAACACTAATAATTTTATGTTGATCTATAAATTAACATCTGGATTAATTATATAATATTCGGTCCGGCTACCAATATTTAATTAATATTTTATTTGGTCATGCTACCAATAATTCATCAAATGAGCAATATTTGCTTAGACGCTCGAATATTGATTCAACTATCAATATTCAGTAATTTATCGAATGAGCAATATTTGCTCGGACGCTTGAATATTGATTCAACTATCAATATTCACTAATTTATCGAATGAGCAACATTTACTCAAATGCTCGAATATTGATTCAACTATCAATATTCAACAATTCATCATAGGAGCAATATTTGCTTGAGCAATTCATTATGTTGATTCAACTATCAACATCATTTATTCAAGAACTATACGTCCCAGCAGACATGTTCAATTCGTGAATCCTAGAGCATTCAGCAATCATGCTCGACTGAACAATACTTACACCCATCGTCTAATCAAGTCAATAACTGACTAATCAAATACACGTCTGCTTTGCAGACTCCACGTTCGTGAGACATCAATCACGTCACATGGGGGATATTAATTAGGGTTTTGGTCTGGAGGCCTACGGCACGTGTGTTCATCCACAATGAGAAATGTGAGTAAGTCGTGCAAGCAGTTGAGGGAGTTAGCAAAGTAGTTGGTGGACAATCAACCAAGTCTCCGCACGACCTGGAACTGGTTAAACCACGATTTCCCACTTTCCCACTCTTTCACTCGAGCAACCGTCACACTTACTGGAGATCAATGTGTCCATGTTCTAGCAATATAAATAAGTCTCTGAATCCATGATTGAACAAGATAGACAACGATCATTTAAGAAGAATTCGAGCAATCACTCTCAAGAATTCAATAAATCAACCATAGCTTATTCGAACTCAACAGTTCACAGAAAAATTTCAGAAACCTTAAACACATTCACAATCCTTGATCACTTCCCTCCTACAGATCAACCCTCTTCCCTCTTTGTGACTGAATTGACTCTGGAACGGCCATTTTCTTGGTTTAGGTCGGAGTCCTACAGATTGATCTCTCGAACTCAAAGAACTCCCGTGCAGTGCATCTGTTTGAGGTTAGGCAGTTTTCTCAGTTGAGGAGCCTCCGTCCATACGGTCGTCTCTTCATTCCCTAAAAAACCAGCAAATTGTTTTTCCCCATCTGCATTAGGCCTTGTTACATACCCGAACTGGAATTGCAACTTTTCTTTGCCTAACTCGCTAAAGAAAAACTATTGAGTTGCATAGCCAATCTACGCAACTGTGACTAACTATCTTTTGGACATAACATAGCTAACCTTTTAGCTGTCCATACGCCATGCCTTCAAAGCCAATATTCTCCAATTATTCCTTTGAACTGCATTGCTTGTTGCCTGGAAAGCGTGTGTCTTTCTCTTGGCCATGAGTTCTACCCAACTCATGCTCGTTGATGGAATAATTTCTATCTTGTTGTATTGCTTGCACTATCGTTGCCCATCTGTCGTCGTGTCATATTGCAATCCCAAAACAGCAATATCATTTTCGCATCAACTAGGACCCTTGTCATATGCTTTGTTTATTAGCTTTCAACTTTCCTTGTTATTGCATACGTTAGGCTAAGTTTGCTATCGAAGTATCTCCCCATGAACTAGCTTTACATCGTAAATAAAGAGGCAAGACTTTATAAACGAAAACACCTTCATTCATTACTGCTCTTACATAACAAGACCATGTACCATTACATGATTGATCCTCCGATCATTTTGGAAAGTTAAAACTTCATTAACAAAGCAACTTGCTTACACCAAAGAAAAATATATACAAACTTGAAGACTCAAATAAAAGTCTGTATAACTCAAACTCTACACACAGAGTTTGCAACAACCAACAACTAAAGGTACATAAACAAGATCAGAAAAACACCATGTTCTCTGCACTAAGTGTTGCCAATGGAGACAGCAACACTCTTTCTTGTTCTAGCTTAGTTTTTGTCTTTATCGAAATGAGCGACAACTTCGCTGCGAGGCCTTTTCCTCAAACTTTCACTTCGGCTTTCACGAGTCTTGCTGGAATGATTCCCATAGTCATCCCTAACTGATGCATTAAGTTGCGCCTTGAGTGGACAGCTTCTAGAGAAATGTAAACTTTTGCAAATGAAACATCCCCTATACTTCCGGGCTGAAGGGAATAATTTATCTTCCTTTGGCTCATGCTTGCGCTTATTGCCTATAAATTAATACTTTTCTTTTCCCTTTTCCTTCACAGCTTTGCACATCTTCAGTTGTTGTGCAACTGGTAAGCTCTCTTACCGCTTGAATGTCCATCTAGATACTCTGAATTTTGCGCTTCTTAATTTCAGCAATAACTAAATAATTCGTGCCAGGCATAAATTAGAACATCTGATCTTCTTCACTCATGCCACGCACTTCTTGCACCAATGCAATGAAGTTTTCAGCATAGGCCTGTGGTGTTCACGTCATTTTTAGCCTACGCAAACTCTCTCTTGCGTACCAAGCACCATTGCTCGGCCCGAACTGACATCTCGGTCCTTCCTTCATGTCATTCCAAGACATAGGATTGGCATAACCAGCAGCTTCGTCTTCTTGCAACATAGTTCTCCACCAAACCTTTACATCACCACTTAAGTAGTTGCCTAAGAGAGTTACCTTTTGTCCTTCCCCGGTTCCATTCGCTTCAAAGTATGCCTAAACATCATACAAGAAATTCTCAATTTCTCTAGCATTTCTGGAGCCATCATAAATTATTGGCTCAGAGACTCAATTAGAGCTTTCTCCATTCACGTTTTCCCCTGCAAACATGCCATCACTGATTAACTTGCGAATGCTTGTCATCTCCTCAGACATTTGCTTGCATGGCCTGTTAGTATGGTCTTCATATCACTGAATTGCCCCTTCAATTCAGTCACTTTAGCATTGGTTTCGCAATTTAACAAGATTGCATCAGACACCTTTTTCTTAACTGCACCTACCCTTTCGTAAAATTCTTTAAACCAATCTGATGTTCTTCCTTCAAGTAAGTTTAGCCTGCCATTTTCTTCAGAAACAAGAGGAATATCTAGGCCATCACAACCCATGTATATGGTCAAATAGCCAAGATCACCATACTCCTCTAATTGATCAAACGTACCCGGCAGTTCTTCGTCGATGACAGCGCCATTAGAACCCATTTCTAATGCAATTTCTCTGAATACAATGCACCACTTACTTGCTCATAGGAAAATATCTTAGATAAATAAGTACCAGCGTATTATCCAACAAATACACTTTAACTGTGTACCAAACACAACTCTGATACCCGAACTGTCATACCTTCAAATGCCTCTTGCAAATTTCTGTGAAAGTGTAACCCGGCAGTACAGTGGTTCCGTGAATCAAACTTCACCCACCTGAACTTCATCCTTATAAGTTTGCATCAATGCAAACAACCAATTCTCAAGTTCTTCAGCGGAAGTCTTTTAGCCTTCTTTCACTTCTCTTAACTTCTCAAATGCACCCCATAATGCATTCAAACATCGCCATACAATGCCAACAACAATCATTCAACCAAGAACACTTAGAACATGACACAATCGCTTCATTTTATTTCATAAAAGGGAATAAATACAAAACTTTCCCACTTAGGGACTTACACAGACTTGTTCACCTTGAACTAAGCCTTAGCCTTACAAAAACTATCACAATTTGAGTCTCACACTCTCCTATGTAAGCCTGCCGAATTTCCCATGCCTTAGGACTATTTATACAGAATATTTACTGTCCAAAAACCATGCACAACTGTTGTTGCACACGCAGGGGACATCCATCTGTCCCATGGAGCAGTTTCATAACCGCCTATAACTGTGCTAACTGGCCAGTTTCTCTTTAAACTGGCGCCATCATCCAACACATGTTCTCTAGCAGTTATGAACACTCTCTCACGCTTATAAACTATCTTTATAACCATTTTACCTTGTATCGTGTCATTGGCATGCTTGTGAATCCCGTAACCAACTCCTAACCGTCACTTGAGCCGTATTGCATAATTGTTACACTTTACTGAATTAATCCTTGATCCAATGCTTATCCATCTTGGCCCTGCATACTTATTGTTCTAATCCAATGCACGGTCAATCCTTGTACTTAAATCATCAAGGCCAACTCCTTAAGCTCATTCTGGTTTCTCATGCGTTATATGCTTCACTTAGCCAATTTGATTGACAATAGCAATGCCACTCTTGCATTACTAGCTTGTTTGCATTACTCAAGCTTTGGCCAGCCTTGAACTAATGCATAAACCAAATCTTGGCCTATTCTACCTTCTTGCATCATCCTTGAGTTTGGCCAACTCAATTCCATGGATATGCCTTAATGCCAACATCGCATGCTTCATCTTGTCACTTTGGCTTTGCCTTGCCTTTCCCTCAATGAAGCTTCATTGTGTCGGCCAATAAGATTCATTACTTAACCAAATATATTTACATTGTATAGCTACCTTTGCGCATCACTGGCCCTGCAGGGTCTTGTTATCTCAGCATTTGACAGTCTACGCAGTGTCACGCCATTCTGGCTGCACACTGACTTGGCCTGCAACACTGTAATGTGTAATAATTGTGTGTCACTTGTATGACCGATCATAATTAGCTACCTCATTAGTTTCTCTCGCGAAAAACGTGGTGAACTTGGCTCCGACGGTTCAAAACATGGCTCAGTTTACAGTTAATGACGGTAACGGAATTACATTTTGGAAGGATAAATGGATTGATGGAGGTTGCTTGAAAGACATTTTTCCCGAGGTGTTTAAGGTAGTGAATGATAAAGATGTAACTATAGCATGGATGATTAGAGGTAATGGATGGCAATGTGTTTTCAAGCGTGCTTTGAATGCTAATGAGCAGCTTGAATGGGATCTTCTTAGGCGTGATGTTCGTATCCCAAATCTTGTGGGAAGAGGTGACGAGTTTTCTATTATGGAGAATTTTATTGTGGCAAAATGCTATGAGACTCTGGCTGGTACGTTTGAGCCATGCAATTTCGTGAAGCATTTATGGAAAAACAATATTCCACACAAGGTCAGTTTTATTATTTGGGTTTCTTTTCATAATTCTCTTCCAACTAGGGACATGTTAAGACATAGAGGAGTGAAGATAGAAAGTGATTTGTGTGTTTTCTATAATTCTGAAAGAGAAACAACGGATCACATGTTCTTGCATTGTCCTTTCTCGTTTGAGATATGGAACTATTTCATTAAAGTTTATCGTATTTCGTGGCCAATGCCAAGGTCTCTACTAGATTTGTTTGAATCTTGGACTACAAATGTTTTGAGAGGTAGAGGTAAATTGGTTTGGGAAATTATCCATTATGCAATTTGTTGGAGACTGTGGAAGGAAAGGAACGGGAGAGTTTTTGGAGCTAGAAAAAAGGAGGAAAATGAGATTATTGATCTTATCAAACAACTTGTAGTTGTATGGTCTTGTGATTCCGATACATTTAAGTTTGTTTCGCCTAGTCTAATTTGGAATAATTGGGAGACTCTTATGATTGTGTAACTCCCTTTACTTTGTGTAAAGGTTTCTTCTTTTTTTAATATAACTTTTTCCTTCGAAATTTTTTTTATCTCGCGACCTTACAACATTCTCAATTATTAAAATTCTTAAGAAGCTCTCTAAACAATCATAAATTATAATATTTGTTTCCCATTTGAAGGAACCTACTTTGCCATTAAATGCATTCACCATATTGACACAATCTATTTCAAGATGAGGATTAATAACTTGATTCACCACTACCCATTTGATTCCTTCAAAATAGATTGGCCTCTTTCTGCATCATGAGATACTACCGGAATACAACCTGCCGCTCTCCATTTTCCTGCATCACCAATAACGATTAGTCCATTCCCTATATGCTGAGTGTATTTTAAAAATGATGCATCAAAATTAGATTTGGTAAAAGATTTTGGTGGTCTTTTACAGGGTACATGAACCCTAACTCTAGCACCTTGTTTTCTTCTTAAGAGTTGGTTAATATTACTAGTAACCCACTGCATCCTATTTTATTAATATGCTTTGCTACATTAGAAACATTCATATGGGTGTTTTCATCAAAGACTACTGCATTTCAAAGTTTCAAATATTTCATAAGGTAAATCCTGCAATATCCACCAGATCAGTGTGCTTCTCCAAAAATAACACCAACTGCAGAACAGCTAGCTATACAGTCATTAAACGACATGCCATTGCATATTCCTGCGATATTAATATCAATTACATGCCAAATTGCTTTAGAAATATAACAATTAAACAACAGATGTTGCACATTTTCAGTTTTCATATTACAAAAGGGACAGTTAGGACAAATAGGAGCCACATGTATCACTATCCTTTCCCCAACAAGTAAGCAACCCTGCACACACTTCCATAAGAAATGCATAATCTTAGGAGGAATACTAGTTTTCCAAAACTTGAACCAAGGAAAGTTTCTCACATATGCCCTATTATTAATACCTATATTGGTATAAACTTTTTTTATATATTGGTATAATCAAGAACCCTAAAAAAATTTAACTGAAAACAACTTGTTATCAGCCGACACCCATCTCAACTGGTCCTTACCGAAGAAGGAATTCTAATGTTTATAATATCTCTGACAGTTTCATCATCAAATAAAGTATTCAAAATATCCATTTTTCATGACTTAGTATCATGGTCATTCAACTGATAATAGTTTTCATAGAGGATGAAACATAAAGAGAATAAGGTGGTGTCTTCCAACCAGGGATCCATATATCTCTCCATATGGAGATACTCCTATCATTTCCTACTTCCCGACAGGAATTATCCTTATTGTCTCAATACCTATACATACACCTTTCCTAATCCAATAACTTGCTTGTCGTTAACATGATAAAGAGGATTATGATAAGGAAAATACTTACCTTTCAGCCCATAGCAAATCAGCTTCGTAATCAATCTCCAAGCTGGGTTAGAAACAAGGGCAATATTCATAACTTTTTTCTTTTTTTATGTTCAAACCACCAAGAGATTCAGGAGAAAATTTTTGATGGGGGCAATTTTCGATGGAGGCGTGAGGGACGAATATAAAGACGCCATCTGTCTCAAATTGTTGATGGTTTCTAACCAATTCAACTACTGTTTATTTTAAATAAGGGTATTTTCGGTGTTCATCTATATCTGCTTCTCTCTTGATCTTTCTCGTTTTTATCTGCCTGTAATCAACTTAATCTTTAATTAAATTAAATCTTCGTATTCCAACCATGTTACGGACCAGGGAACTTTCACCTTCATATCTCTCACGCCCTATTTTATCCATTAGTCCACATTCTCTCTTGAGTCCTAAACATTAAATCTCTCGAGTCCTAAACATTGAAGTTAGATTAGTTAATTTTTTGGGTTTTGGTTTGAAGAAAATTGGCTGGTTATATGATTCGATATTAGACGAAGACTTCGTGTAAGTTTTAGGGGTTTTGATTTTAGATGAAGATTTCATGTAGGTTAATTAATTTTGTTGTTCCAGTTTTTTTAGGTTATAATTTGTAAACCCTTAACGGGGTTGAGTTTAATTGATTTTATCCCTGATTTGATGTTAGAATCTGCGTTGATTCTTTTACAGTAAAAAGCTATTTAGATGGAAAATTATGTTACAGATCTTTTGTCTTGGGGAAGAACTATAAAACATGTGGCTAAAACATGGATTTTGGCTGAGATATGGTGTTTTTTAGCTCATCTTGTTTGATTGGTATTGAGAGTTTCTCTAAAACCCTAGTATTTGAAAACCAAAAATACCCTTTTCTTTTAATAATCGGAAGTTGATTCGGTTAAAAACTGCTAACTGTTTAGACAAATGGTGTCTCCCAATTTGTCCCTCACCTCCTCATCGAAGAGTGCACCCCATCAAAAAAATTCTTGAGATTTAGCTTAAGCCAAAATTTTCCACTTAATAAGTTGCAAACTTCTATCATTTGTTTTATATTAAGCAAAACTTTTCTTTGAATTCTATCGATCTTATCAGTAAGAACCTTAGGCATAGGAAAAACGGTTAAGTGATGAGAGGCCAAAGATCCTAAACAATATGAGTTAACACGGTCCAACCAGGCTAGGTTAGGTATTTACTTTTCCATATATTCAAATTTTTATCAAATTTTTCAACTAGGTGCCCAAAGGTTTCTATTTTGTTTTTCCCTTGTCACCTTATTTTGTTATGGAATCTTTCTCTCGTCTGCTTGTGCATGCTGGAAAATTTTACAAAAAGTGTCAATCCATTAGGATCACTTATTCTTTGCCGATGATTGTTTAGCTTTTTCTAGATCCACTATTTCTGGAGCCAAACATTTAGATGAAGTAATTCATAAATCCAGTAAATTCTCGGGCACTCTATCAATTTTGATAAATCGGGGTTGGCATTTAGTCCCAAAACTAACCCAAATATTAGAAATTAAATTAGTAATATTCTTAATATTATGAGAATGGCCTAACAGGACAAAACTTGGGAGTGCCACTCTTAATGTCCCTGCCTAAGACCTTTGTAAGATAGATAGATAGATAGATAGATAGATAGATAGATAGATAGATAGATAGATAGATAGATAGATAGATAGATAGATGATGATAAAAAATAAAAAAAATAAAAAAACTTCACCTGAACTACCATTAAGAAAAATAGACGTTGAGACAGTTGACACGCATTCATATATCATATCACAACAATGATCATTGAATCTTGATCTTCTAAGTGTTGCTACTAGGATATTCCATTCAATTCTATCGAAATCCTTTGGCATGTCAAGCTTGACTACCATAAGGATTTTCTTAGCTCTACACTTTTTCGTTGTTCCCACAATTTCATGGGTTAAAACTATATTATCAGTTATTAACCTAGATGAGAGAAACTCCGCTTGGTAGGAACTTATGAATTTATCCATCACCTTTTTCAACTTACTAGGTAAAAGGTTAGAAATAAACTTGTAAGTTATATTACTAAGACTAATTGGCTAGTGGTCATATGCACTCATAAGAGAATCAGACTTGGGTACGAGACTAATGATATTATAAGTTCATTTGTTTTAGTAAGTTCCTCTAATGAAAGAAATCTCTTACCATATTAATGATTCCATCACCAACCACATGCCACATTTACTGGTAAAATCCAGGTGGATAACCATCTGAGCCAGGTGAAGTCCATGGCTGCATCTGTAAAGGAACACCTTTAATATCCTCATCAGTAGGAGTATGAAGAAGCATAAGATTATCCTCATTAGTAACAAAGGGATTTAAATTCATCAAAAAGTCATTAGGGATTTTAGGATTAGATGTCCTACTAAGTTTTAAGAAATGATATCTGAGTTCACTAGTTATGCTAGATCTATCATATAGCCAGACTTCTAGACTCGAATGGATAAAGTCCATCTTTGTTCTCTTTTCTTAAATTTCACCCCATCTTGAAAATATCTAGTGTTCTTGTCTTTAAGAGGAATATCTTATGCATCCCTTTGCATATAAAAATATTTATGGACTTCATCCCAATAATTGAGTTGGTTTTCAAGATCAGTAATAGTTTGTAAATTGTTCTTCCTAGAACCATTTTGTAAGATACTAGCAAGTTGGTCATGAATAAGAGTAAGATGAGTTTGAATATTACCAAAAGTACTCATATTCCATGGACTAAGTTTTGAGAAATGATATCTGAGTTCAATTATGAAAACCTCGTTGGAAAAGTAAGAGCTCAATTATGAAATAAATTTAGATTAAAAAAAGTACGGGATTCGAAACTTGAAAAACAGGGATTGGGTTGCGCCATACATATGAGAGAGTATACAATAATGATGTTGATGTATTTGGAGAATCAAATACCGTGGTCTAACAACCAACCATTCTGATTAGTTGATAATATTTGTTGAGAGTTTTGTGAAATATTCTTGCTAAAGGTTTCATTAACGGCTAATTCATGTTGAGTAGACCTTGTCGTTGTTAGAATTCTTAATTCATGCGTTGTAGGGAGGGACTTATGTCACCACAAACAGAGACTAAAGCAGGTGTTGGATTCAAAGCTGGTGTTAAAGATTACAAATTGACTTATTATACTCCTGAATATGAAACCAAGGATACTGATATCTTGGCAGCATTCCGAGTTACTCTTCAACCTGGAGTTCCACCTGAGGAAGCAGGGGTCGCGGTAGCTGCCGAATCTTCTACTGGTACATGGACAACTGTGTGGACCGATGGACTTACCATCCTTGATCGTTACAAAAGAAGATGCTACGACATCGAGCCCGTTCTGTTACTAACATGTTTACTTCCATCGTGGGTAATGTATTTGGGTTCAAAGCGCTTCGCGCTCTACGTCTGGAGGATCTGCGAATTCCTGTTGCTTATGTTAAAACTTTCCAAGGCCCACCTCACGGTATCCAAGTTGAAAGAGATAAATTGAATAAGTATGGTCGTCCCCTATTGGGATGTACTATTAAACCAAAATTGGGGTTATCTGCTAAGAACTACGGTATGGCAGTTTATGAATGTCTACGTGGTGGACTTGATTTTACCAAGGATGATAAAAACGTGAACTCACAACCATTTATGCGTTGGAGATACCGTTTCTTATTTTGTGCCGAAGTAATTTATAAATCACAGGCCGAAACAGGTGAAATCAAAGGACATTACTTGAATGCTACTGCAGGTACATGCGAAGAAATGATGAAAAGGGATATATTTGCCAGAGAATTGGGAGTTCCTATTGTAATGCATGACTATTTAACGGGTGGATTCACTGCAAATACTAGCTTGGCTCATTACTGCCGAGATAATGGCTTACTTCTTCACATCCACCGCGCAATGCATGCAGTTATTGATAGACAGAAGAATCATGGTATCCACTTCCGTGTACTAGCGAAAGCATTACGTATGTCTGGTGGAGATCATATTCGCTCTGGTACCGTAGTAGGTAAACTGGAAGGGGAAAGGGAAATAACCTTGGGCTTTGTTGATTTACTACGTGATGATTATATTGAAAAAGACCGAAGTCGTGGTATTTATTTCACCCAAGATTGGGTATCTCTACTGGGTGTTCTGTCTGTGGCTTCAAGTGGTATTCACGTTTGGCATATGCCTGCTCTGACCGAGATATTTGGAGATGACTCTATACTACAGTTCGGTGGAGGAACTTTAGGACACCCTTGGGGTAATGCACCGGGTGCTATAGCAAATCGAGTAACCCTAGAAGCGTGTGTACAAGCGCGTAATGAGGGACGTGATCTTTCTCGTCAAGGTAATGACATTATCCGTGAAGCTTACAAATGGAGCCCTGAGCTAGCAGCTGCTTGTGAAGTATAAAAGGAAATCAAATTCGAATTTGAAGCAATGGATACTTTGTAATCCAGTAAATACCATTCGTTCCTTTAATTGAATTGTAATTAAACTCGGCCCAATCTTTTACTAAAAAAGGATTGAGCCGAATAACGAATAAGGTTCCTATTTCATTTTCCAGGCATATATACATACTGGATTTCGGTATACAAAATCTTAAATACAAGATCTAAGCCTCAACAATTCAAATCCTTCTGTTGTTGGATCCATAATTAATCATATAGATCCATGAGATGGGATTAGTAGAATATTTTTTATACCCCTTAATTCGGACTATGGTCGAATCGAGCCAATGGTCACAACGCTTTATCCCCGTCCCGTATATTGTCATTTTCCTTCCGCATTGCAATAGAAACTTATTATTCTCCAAAAAAGAATTCTTCCTAGGAGAGAACAAATCTTTTCGATTAAAATTTGTACACGGCACGGGATAACCCTCTCTTTCTATTCTAATTGAAGAAAGGGTTTCATCATATAGATTGATAGTGAAGTGATATCCAGATTCCCACAAAAAAAGAATCCTTTTTTCCAAAACTCATCCGTGATTAGTTAATTATTCTATTGGATCTATATGCTTATTCTGAGAGGATATATTCAAATGATTATTCATCGAATGACTATTCATCTATTGTATTTACATTCAAATAGGGGGGCAGTCAAGCTCTATGGAAAAAAGGTGGTTCCATTCAATGTTGTTTAACGAGGAATTAAAACATAGATCTGGGCTAAGTAAATCAATGGATAGTCTTGGTCCTATAGAAAATACCAGTGGAAATGAAGATCCCGTTATATATGATAGGGATAAAAATATTGATAGTGGGGACGATAGTGATAATTCCAGTGCTAATAATATGGATACTTTTTTCGATGTCAAGCACATTCGGAGTTTGATCTCTGATGACATCTTTTTAGTTAGGGATCGTAATGGTAACAGTTATTCGATATATTTTAATATTGAAAATTTTATTTTCGAGATTGACAACGATCGCTCTTTTATGAATGAACTAGAAAGTTCCTTTTATAGTTATCTGAATAATGGTTTTCAAAGCGACAATCACTACTACGATCGTTATATGTGTGATACTCAATATAGTTGGAATAATCACATTTTTAATTGCATTGATAGTTATCTTCGTTCTGAAATCAGTATTGATAATTACATTTCAGGCGATAGTTACAATTACAGCGATGGTTACATGTATAGTTACATTTGTAATGAAAGTGTAAATAGTAGTGACAACGAGAGTTCCAGTATACGAATTAGCACAAATACAAGTGATTTTAATATGAGAAGAAGATATAATGATCTCGATATAAATAAAAAATACATACATTTGTGGGTTCAATGCGAAAGTTGTTATGGGTTAAATTATAAGAATTTTTTTAAGTCAAAACTCAATGTTTGTGAACAATGCGGATATCATTTGAAAATGAGAAGTTCAGATAGAATCGAGCTTTCGGTTGATCCGGGCACTTGGGATCCTATGAATGAAGACATGGTTTCTATGGACCCCATTGAATTTCATTCAGAAGAGGAACCTTATAAAGATCGTATCGATTCTTATCAAAGAAAAACAGGGTTAACCGAGGCTATTCAAACATGCATAGGTCAACTAAATGGTATTCCCGTAGCTATTTGGGTTATGGATTTTCAGTTCATGGGGGGAAGTATGGGATCTGTAGTAGGCGAGAAAATTACCCGTTTGATCGAGCATGCGACTCGTAAAGCTCTACCTCTTATTATAGTTTGTGCTTCAGGAGGAGAGCGCATGCAAGAAGGAAGTTTGAGCTTGATGCAAATGGCTAAAATATTCTATGTATCAATCCTTATATCTCCTACAACCGGTGGGGTGACTGTAAGTTTTGGTATGTTGGGAGATATCATTATTGCCGAGCCTAATGCCTACATTGCATTTGCGGGTAAAAGAGTAATTGAACAAACATTGAATAAGACAGTACCTGATGGTTACCAGGCGGCTGAGTATTTATTCCACAAGGGCTTATTAGAATCAATCGTACCACGTAATCCTTTAAAAAGTGTTCTGGGTGAGTTATTTCAGCTTCACGGTTTCTTTCCCTTAAATCAAAATTCAATCAAGTAGAGCATTCAATTCAGTTATTTTATTTGCGGCAAAGAAGTTTTTTAGTTATTGGTAAAGAAAAAAAAAAGAGTTCGTTTTCATTACGGGCATAAGATCTATTTATATTGTAAGAAGAATCAGAAGTTTCAGATACTTACTTTTTATTTTTTCCTCCAGATATGTATTTTATACCTATAATTGGTGCTATATTCCTGATTAGTAATCAGGAAGTTTCGATCAACAGGATAAAAGAATACATTCTTCTTTTGTTTTAGCCAAATTTTATGAAGAAAAAGAATTTCATCTTATCCTCTTACGTATTATAGATATAGAAAAATTCAAATATATAAAATAATAGAATAGAAATCGTGCATATTTCAATATTTCCTGTGAGAACTCATATTTAGTTCTACATTCCTTGCACTTATTATTCTATACTTATAATAAATAGATATCTTTATAACAGGTACAAATTTTAAATCGAGGTATCCATTCTACGACAACTTTTGATTTACCCTCTATTTTTGTGCCTTTAGTGGGCCTAGTTTTCCCGGAAATTGCAATGGCTTCTTTATTTCTTCATGTTCAAAAAAATAAGATTGTCTAGATTCCTATGAAGCAGACGCTTTTATATTTAACCAATTTGATAAATTATTTCTAATGGTTCACATCATAATAGTGCTAGTTGATGAGAGTTACTTCGGGAACAAAAAAGTAAAGTAAAATTCATTTGGGTTATTCTCTCAATTCCAATAAAATACAACTGGATCTAGTATGAACTGGCGCTCAAAACGTATTTGGATAGAACTTATAACGGGGTTTCGAAAAACAAGTAATTTCTGCTGGGCATGTATCCTTCTTTTAGGTTCACTAGGGTTCTTATTGGTTGGAACTTCTAGTTATCTTGGTAGGAATCTGATATCCTTATTCTCGTCTTAGGAAATCATATTTTTTCCACAAGGCATCGTTATGTCTTTCTATGGGATCGCGGGTCTGTTCATTAGCTCCTATTTATGGTGCACAATTTCGTAGAATGTAGGTAGTGGTTATGACTGATTCAATCGAAAAGAAGGAATAGTGTGTATTTTTCGTTGGGGATTTCCTGGAATAAATCGTCATATCTTCCTTCGATTCCTTATGAGAGATGTCCAGCCGATTAGAATCGAAATTAAAGAGGGTCTTTTTCCTCGTCGTATCCTTTATATGGAAATCAGAGGTCAGGGATCCATTCCCTTGACTCGTACTGATGAGAATCTGACTCCACGAGAAATTGAACAAAAAGCGGCGGAATTGGCCTATTTCTTGCGCGTACCAATTGAAGTATTTTGAAATGAACTGCGAAGAATTAATGTTTTGTTAGCATGGGGGGAAGGAACAGAACTAAGGAATCTTCATTTTATAGAACTCATGCTTCATAGAAATTTTCGATCGGATAGAGTCGACGAAAGATGTGGTTTCATTAGTAATTTACATATTAAAAATGCCACAAAAGAAAACATTCACTACCCTCACATATCTTGCATCTATTTTATTTTTACCCTGGTGGGTTTCTCTCTCATTTAATAAAAATCTGGAATCCTGGGTTACAAATTGGTGGAATACTAGGCAACCCGAAATGTTTTTGAATGATATTAAAGAAAAGAATCTTCTAGAAAAATTCATAGAATTAGAAGAACTTTTCTTTTTGGACGAAATTATAAAGGAGTACCCGGAGACACATATACAAAAGCTCCATATAGAAATCCACAAAGAAACGATACAATTGGTCAAGATGCACAATGAAGGTCATATTCATAGCATTTTGTACTTCTCGACAAATATAATCTGTTTCGCTATTCTAAGTGGTTATTCTATTCTAGGTAATAAAGAAATTCTCGTTCTTAATTCTTGGGTGAAAGAATTCCTCTATAACTTAAGTGACACAATAAAAGCTTTTTCTATTCTTTTATTAACTGATTTATATATCGGATTCCATTCGCCTCATGGTTGGGAACTAATGATTGGCTCTATCTCCAAGGATTTTGGATTTTATCATAATGATCAAATTATATCTAGTCTTGTTTCCACTCTCCCAGTCATTCTAGATACACTTTTAAAATATTGGATTTTCCGTTATTCAAATCGCGTATCTCCGTCACTTGTAGTGATTTATCATTCAATGAATGACTAAATACTGATTCACCGATATTAATCAAATCATAATTTTTTTACTTTGTTTGTACATACACAAACAAAGCATTCAAAATCTTACTCACCTTTTATATTTATACCCATCCCAGAGACTCTTCCTGTATTCCATTCTAGTAAAATTATATCATTACAATAACAGAATCGTGGATAGGGAACTATACTAGTAACCTACCTAATTTATTGTAGAAATTCTCAGGATCAATGATTAGACCATGCAAAAAAAGAAATATATTTTCTCGGATAAAGGAGCAGATGGCTCGATCCATTTCTGTATCGATCATGCTATATGTAATAACTTGGCCATCTACTTCATATGCATATCCATTTTTGCGCAGCAGGGTTATGGAAATACACGAGAGGCGACTGGGCGTATTGTCTGTGCCAATTGTCATTTAGCTAATAAGCCTGTGGATATTGAGGTTCCACAAGTGATACTTCCTGATACTGTATTTGAAGCCGTTGTAAGAATCCCTTATGATATGCAACTGAAACAGGTTCTTGCTAATGGTTAAAAGGGGGGTTTGAATGTAGGGGTTGTTCTTATTTTTCCAGAGGGATTCGAATTATCCCCCTCAGATCGTATTTCTCCCGAAATGAAAGAAAAGATGGGCAATCTTTCTTTTCAGAGTTATCGTCCCACAAAAAAAAATATCTTGTGATAGGTCCTGTTCCAGGTCAGAAATATAGTGAAATCACCTTTCCTATTCTTTCCCCAGACCCCGCTATTAAAAAAGACGTTCACTTCTTAAAATATCCTATATATGTAGGCGGGAACAGAGGTATGGGTCAGATTTATCCCGATGGGAGTAAGAGTAACAATACAGTCTATAATGCTACATCAGCAGGTATAGTAAGTAAAATTGTACGTAAAGAAAAAGGGGGATATGAAATAAGCATAGCAGATACGTCAGACGGTCACTAAGTGGTCGATATTATACCCCAGGACCGGAACTTCTTGTGTCCGAAGGCGAATCTATCAAGCTTGATCAGCCACTAACAAGTAATCCCAACGTGGGTGGATTTGGTCAGGGAGACGTAGAAATCGTACTTCAAGATCCATCACGTGTCCAAGGCCTTTTGTTCTTCTTGGCATCTGTTATTCTAGCACAAATATTTTATGTTTTTAAAAAGAAACAATTCGAGAAGGTTCAATTGTCTGAAATGAATTTTTAGGTCCACGTATTTATTAACACAAACATAAAGTTAATAAAAACCAAATTCTTGTTGATCGATGTAATTATGTATGGTTAAAAATAGTATTTAGTTTACTTGCTTTGCTGCTACTGTTTGTTTTTATACCAGATATTGGGAAGTATTTAGCTTTTACTTTTAACGCTAGTAATAGACTAGTATTATATTGTAAAGAACGCGTTATTTGACGTGAATCCAACTCCCTTTTTCAATCCAAATAGGAGTTGCGTTACTATCTCACTATTGTCAAATTTGAAATGCCACGAAATTAATCAAATCAAAAGTCTCCTATTCTATATAGAAAAAGGGAATCAAAATCGAATAGGAGTAGATAATCGACATAAGTGGTAGGAGAATATAAAGCAAGGAATAAATGAAAGGAACAACCTATTTATTATAGAAGGGATTCTTTATCTTTCTAATCTTTGACACAAGAAAATAATTTTTCACCCTTTTCTTGTGTCGAAAGAAAAATTATTCTTAATCCCCTTACGCCTAAAAAGTAAAAAGTACTATTCCCTTTTTCTAAGTTTATCGGAACCTCGCCGCTTTGGATTTCTAAAAAGTAGTGGACAAGAAAAAGGAGGGTGGAGTATGGAGTAGCTCGTTGAGTAACTCGAACTTCTTCAACGAACTTCTAAAAAATAAAAATAAAATTGATGAGATAATAAAATAAATGGAGTAAGCTTCTATTAGTATAGAAATTCTTTGGATGATGTCTCATCTATAGGAATCCATATTATGTATGTCATTCAGAAAATAGATTCATTCCCGTTCTTTTTTCCTATTTCGGACGAATATATACTATGTCGGAACAGGTATTATGAATCCAATCAATAGAGTTAATTCTCCAAAAGCATCATCTTAAAAAAAGAGCTATTTGAAACATCGAAGCAATAAGGGCCTCTTTTCATTTATACGAATAGAATAGTATGTTTGTATTAACTGTAAACTTTTTTGTTATGAAATAAATAAAAATGCATAAGTTTTGAGAAATGATATCTGAGTTCACTAGCTATGCTAGATCTATCATATAGCCAAACTTCTAGACTCGAACGGATAAAGTCCATCTCTGTTCTCTTTTCTTAAATTTCACCCCATCCTGAAAATATCTAGTGTTTTGTCTTTAAGAGGAATATCTTATGCATCCCTTTGCATATAAAAATATTTATGGACTTCATACCAATAATTGAGTTGGTTTTCAAGATCAGTAATAGTTTCCAAATTGTTCTCCCTAGAACCATTTTGTGAGATACTAGCAAGTTGGTTATGAATAAGAGTAAGATGAGTTTGAATATTACAAAAAGTACTCCTATTCCACGGACCTAAGGCATGAGATTCATTATCTAGACGATTCCACTTTTCAGAAATAAGAGACTTACAACTATCAAGAAACCAACATATATTAAACATATATGGTTTCCTAGTGGGATTTTCTTCTTTAGAACTTACAAGCAGTATATGTATATGGTCACTACCTAAACTAACCAAATGATACACAATTGCATTAGGAAAGAAATTACACCAATCATTACTAGTAAGAGTCCTGTCAAGTCTTTCTAGGATATGTTCACTCTCAGACTTCTATTGGACCATGTGAATGGACTACCTGTGTAATTAACATCAGAAACACCAAGCATATCAAGCTGATCTTTAACATTATCCAACTGAGATTTGGCAACAGGGTTACCACCCTGCTTTTCACATTATCTGATAACAAATTCAAATCACTAATAATAACTAAAGGATAATTAAATCTAGTATCAAGATTATGCATAAAATTCCATTGATTACATATTCCTGCATCATCCAAGGCTCCATACATGCAGACTAGCAAAGATATTTTACTTCTAACAGCAAAACTAACTACACATACAATGCACCTAGCATTCATATCAACCAATTCACATTAAGAACAAACCACCATATGAACATATGTGGTTAACAAAATAATATTAAAGAAATTCAAACATTTGGCATATCTAATCATTTTTGTGTGTCGTATAATGTCTTACTGGGCTTAAAGACATAATCAGGATTTTGTGGACATTCAAACCCTTTAGGTTGAGCTACATAGACCTCTTCCTTAAGACATCCATTCAAGAATGCAGATTTTACGTCCATTTGATATAGCTTAATCCTGAGAAAACAAGTGTGAGATAATAGCAAATGTATGGACTCAAGACGTTCAACAGGAGCAAATTAAGGTTTTATCAAAGTATATTACTTCAATCTATGAGTAGCCTTGGGAGACAAGTCTTTCTTATTTCGAACCACCGTTCCAAATTCATCTGATTTGTTCTTAAATATCCATTTTGTACACATAATATTTATATTGGAAGGACAAGGAACAAGATCCCAAACCCTCTAGTCTCTTGAATTGATTAAGCTCACCGTCCATAGCACTAACCCAAGTAGGATCATTTAAAGTTTCATCAATATTGTTAGGCTCAGCTTGAGACAGGTAGCATGCAAAGTTGCATATATTTTGGAGATGACCTCTTGTCTTAGCAGCTGAGTTTGTTCCTCCAATGATATTGTTGGTATCATGATCCCTACGAACCCATAAGTTTCGAGCAGGTGTACGTTCGATAGGGACACCCTTGTCAGGGTTTTTATCCTCGTTACTAGCAATCAATGTCATAAATTATTGGAACAACTTGTCCTGATGTTGGTACATCTTTGACTTTCTCAATTGTCTCCATAGAAGGAAACGCAGCTGGAGTGTTATCACGATGAAAATTTTTCAAATCATCTATAATAACATTCGTTGATTTCATTATGACATTGGTTCTGATATTATATACTCGGGAACCACGACTATCATATGCATAGCCGAGAAAGATTCCTTTTCGTCACTTTTAAAATCAAATTTCTCTTTTTGTTCTCGATCTTTAAGAATGTAGCACTTACTGCCTAACACATGGAGATAACTTAAGTTTGGTTTCTTACCATACCATAACTCATAAGGTATATTTAAGGTTCGTGACTGTAGATAAACACGGTTGATCAAATAGCATGCCGTAAAGACAGCTTCTCCCCAAAAACTTAAGAGGTAAGTTCTTATTGTGGAGCATCGCCCGGTCCATTTCTTGGATATTTTTATTCTTCCTCTCTACAACCCCATTAGCTTGTGGAGTAATTGGTGGAGAATATTGTTGAATAATACCCAGTGTGTCATAGAACTCAAATACCTTAGTATCTTTAATTTCTGTTCCACGATCGCTCCTAATTTTCTTAAGTATGCGACCTTGTTCATTCTGGATTCTATTTACAATAATCTTAAATTCACTCAAGGTATCATTCTTATGAGCAAGGAACGCCACCCAAGTGAATCTGGTGTAGTCATCAACCATTACCAAGGCATATTTCTTTCCTCCAACAGTAGGTTGTTGGATAGGACCAAACAAGTCCATATGAATTAAATCAAGTGGAGATTTGGTGACAATGTCTTGTGATGACTTATATGGAACTCTAACTTGTTTAACTTTCTGACAAGCACCACAAACACTATCCACTTTGGCACTGATTTTGGGTACACCTCTAACAAGTTCTTTATTAATGTTATACTGTGATAACTCGACTGCAGTTTTCTACTCTAACAACAAGAAAAGTGGGAGTAAGAATAGGCATATCGATATAAAGTACTTATTTGTCAGAGAGTGTGTCGATTTAAATCACGTGACTATAGAGCACATAAACACATGCTTGCTGATCCATTCACAAGAGGACTATCCTCAATTATATAGGGAGCATGTTAAGCATATGGGTCTGATCAACATCTAATGTGTATTAAGTTTTGTGCATTTAGATACCTTCTGAATTATGTAACTTGCAGCATTTACAAATAAGATTTCTACTTTTCCATTCAAGTTGACCGCCATGATTCGTACATTAATTTTATTTGCAAGTTTCATTTTATTGAGAACTATCGCTGGTCTTATAAAGAATATTCCATATTCACTTGCATGTAAGATAAAGGGAAATGCTTGCTATAAGACAAATTTGTGTCACATGGGCCAAGTGGGAGAATGTTGGAAAAACAGTGATGTGACCCATGTGCCACATCATCATATGAAATGGTTTTGTGTAACCGACATGTCTCTACACCTAAGTTTGTGTCTCATCCCTTGAAAGTAGGGGTCTTTTGTAATTGGTTCTCATGTCTGTTAACTCTTGATGGAAGAGTTATTTAATAAGAAAAGAACGGGTCCCCACACTCACTGAAAACAAATTCTCTACAGATTATGTAACAACAAACAGAGAGATATAAGGATTAGTAAGAGTTTAGACAGAGTTTGTAATAATTATTCTTATTTCATTGAGTTTTAGCAATCATGGAAGCTACTGGAATTCTTGCATTCTCCATAAGGGTTTCTTTATTGTTTTTTTCATTCATCCCGATTAAATTAACAATGATCAGAGGTATGTGATACATCTTACTTCCGCATAAAGAATTTATAACATGCCAAAGAACTAAAGCAACTTGAATTTCATTTAAACACCTAAGAATTTAATCATGATGCACATACATAAGTGTTTGAGTGATCAAGGAAGGCTTATAAGTGTTTGAGAGAGTTCTAGTAATGTTAAACATATTTAAGAAATAAGGCTTTGAGCATATACTAAAATCTTAAACCGGGAGAGTTGGTACAACAGTTCGTGAACCGTTACGCTTGTTAATGAGTCAGGGTGCAACGGTTCGTGAACCGGGTTTTACAACTCTATAAGACTACCGAACTCAGTTGACCACGGTTCGTGAACCGGGTTCGTCAACCGCTAGCCTTTAATTCCGACTTTCAAATTTATGTTCACACCAGTTCATGAACCGTCCCCAATTGAACTTTAGGTTTGTAAACTTGTTCGCCAACGCCCTCTTATACTTCTGAAACTCAGATATCTATGGTTTGAGAACTGGTTCACCAACCTACCCCGAGTAGAAATATCAGTAAGTTCAATATTTATCTTTTATGATGTTTGAAACATTCTTGCATGATAAAATCATTTGCGTGGGTAATTTTCAATTGATCCACAAATTAATTCACACAATAAATTATTTAGAACTAAGATTGTTAAGGATCGTTGAACATTTTTGCTTAGAATCATATATCGATATTTTTAACAAGACAAGCTTGACTCGAAACTTCTTATTTGTAAATCTACTAGAAGTCATTTGACATCATCTCAACAAGATAGAATGGTAAGCTAGTGAGTAAAATATAATGGTTCAGTCATCACATACTTGATACAAAAGTTCTCCAAATGTCTTCGTCGATCTTCAGTCTTCAAGGGTGATGTCTGATATTCAACTACCAAATTCTAACCTAGTCCGAGACTTGACTTAGTAGACTAGCTAGAAATCAGGATATAGTTTTGATCATCTAACATTGGCAACAAGCTTGAGATAGCAAAACTTGTGGGTTTAACCGAGAAATGCTCTTACAATAACCGAAATCCCTCTTGGATACAATAGAATATTATTTAGGATATAATATACTCAACTAATATATCTTCCACAGATATGTTTTGCTTGCTGGAAAAAGAAAACATATACATTCGAGAATCTTAACAAAAAGGTTCTCAAACATTTCGGTTTGGGATCTCACCTTGAGTATCAAGGAATATCTTTGAACATAAGGTTTATGCACATGTTCAAATTACTCATTATGTCGACATCTTGGACTTTTCTGTTTAGCAAAATCAATTTCCAAAATCACACAAACCCTAAAGTGTGCGTGACTAGATAAATCGGTTTTGAATATGTGGATAGGTTATACCATGACTCTCAATGTAGGTAGAGATAGGTTTTACCTTGATTCACATATATGTTAGGATCGGTACCTCCTTGAATCCCCATCATAGGTAAGAATCTGTACAACCTTGAATCCCAACATAGGTAAGAATCGATTCTAACATGGTTTCGAACATAAATCGGGATTGGTCCTTCCTTAGATCTTCAATAAAAACCGGACCACCAATCCTATTGATTTCTTTCAACTACGAAACCAGTTCGTAAGTCTACCTTCTAAAACTCATGTAATAAAACATAGTTTTCTAGGCATGAAATCAATCCTAAGTTCATTACACAATCTAGTAAACAAGTTACAAAGATTATGTCTATGTCGAAATTACGAAGTTCAAAAGATAAGCATTATAGTTCTTAAATCAATATACCTAAGTTTTAAACAACTTGTATATTCCTCCTTGACACTTTGATCATATAAGATGATCAAGTCTCTAATACTAAAGTTTCATGTATATAACTTCGTGTGTTATGTTTTCAATCTAAACGACTTGAAAGCAACGATATAAAAACGGAAACAAGTCAAGTCTTGTATTACTAACCCCGTATAGAAGGATGATGTCTTCGGTGATGTCGATACGTCTTCAGAATCTTCAGGTATTCAGAGTAATACTTGTATGTCTTAACATTTAAAGACTTCCTAGTCTAACCTAAAGAAGTTGACTCTAGTGAACTAATCAAGCGAATTTTGAGTTTTGATACTAAAATATGACAACCAACCTTGACATACCAATGGTTGGTGGGTTCAACCGAGCAATGCTCAAAGATTGAGTTACGAGATCGTTATGTAATGTAATTAATATCTTTTGATTCTTTTATTCTCCATATGTAAAGAGTTTTATCACTAAAATTGACAACAGTGGAGATTGTAAAAGCATTGCTCGGTTGAATCCACCAAGTGTTGGTATGTCAAGTGTGTTTGTCATATTTTAGCTCCAAAACTTGAGACTGCTTGATCAGATTACTAGAGTCAACTTTGTTAGGTTAGACTAGAAAGTACATAATATTGAGATAAACTTGTGCTACTCTGAAAAACCTGAAGACGTATCGACATCGACGAACACATAATCTTTTGTTCAAGTTAAGTAATACAGACTTGACTTGTTTCCATTTATATCTATGTTGCTTTCAAGTCATTTATATTGAAAACATAACAAACGAAGTTATATATATAGGCATCCCTAGTAGTGGTGATTTAATCATTTTAGTATGATCAAAGTGTCAAGGAAGAATATACAAGTTGTGATTACGACTTTCGTATATTGAAATACGAAGTATAACGTACATCTTTTGAACTTCGTATGCGACATAACACTATGTTCGTAATTCGTCACTAGATTATGTATTGAACTTTGGGTTGATTCCATGACTAGAAAAACTATATTTGACTACATGAGTTAAAGGAAATAGACTTGCGAAACTTGTTTCATAGTTGAAAAGATTCTCGTAGATCTTTTGCCAGACCTATCTCTACTTAGTGATCTTTAGCAGGACCGATCGCTACCTTGGGGATGTCTTTCAGGGACGGTCCCTAACAAAAAGTGTATTTCAGATACTTTTGGGTTTACAAAGATTTTAGAATATGAATTCTGTTAGAGCACTGTTCGGTCGAACTCGCAAGCGTTGCTATCTCAAGCTTGTTGTCAAGTTTATTTGCCAAAACTATAAGTCTTGATTTCTAGTCTACTTATAGTTAAGTCTCGGATTAGGATAGAAAGTGTAGTTAAGCATTAGACTTCACGGCATTCATCGATCAAAGACGAAGAACTACTAAGGGGAGCTTATGGAACTTCATCAACAAAAGGTATGTGGAGACATGAACTCATCTATCAATCAAAAGTATATCTACTCTATCTCTTATTTGAGACAAAAGTCGTATAGCTATATAGACTTCAATTATACACATTTGATATTTCGAGATGAGTTTAACTCGCTTATATATTTCTCGAAATATGTGTTGGTATGCTTTCGCTTTAACCAAGTTCATCTTATATTCTTGACAAAAGTCAAAAGATGATCATGTGAAAATCTCCTGGTAACATCTTACATGATTTGTGTGAGACAGTCATTTGATGTAGACTCAGAATGTTTCCTATTGATCATTCGATCACTTAAAAATGGCTTTGAAGCTAATAGTTTGTGTGAGACAGTTATTGTCGTCTTCCGAGAATGTTTTAATGATTGAAATGGGAGTTTAGAACAATTGGATATAAGCATAGTATGCGTACTTTATATGTGTAATCCAAGTCTGGGAATCATGGTATGCATACCCGTATGCGTACTGATTGCATACTTGAGTGGGTTATGTTCTAAAATCGGTTTGTTCATGAACTAATACATTTATATAATAAGGAATGCAATCTTTTGCAAACCGTGGATATAATGTTCATGAATCGATTCGAGTGAATCAAAATCGATTTTGCTTCAATTGTGTCTTGTATACTTCTATGAGAATATAAACAATTGAACAACTCTAGAACTAGTTTCATTTGAGTCATTTGAACTAGTTATGGTTAAGATGAATAAGGTTGATATGAAAGTGTTCATATGGTTAACTCCGATTAACTATTTTTGAGCCAACAAAGGTGCACACGTTTAGGTACGGTTACTCATATCTAAATGAAGTCACTTTTCATTTGTATGTAACAAGCTAAGTTCGATCTAACGGTTGAAAGATATTAGCTTGAGTCTAATCAGGTTTTCATCTAACAGTGAATATTGAATGATTTGTTACCAAGGTAGCATTGATTGCAAACCCTATTTTGAAGACTATATAAAGGATAACTCTAGCAACTGGGAAACCTAATCCCCACACCTCCTGTGTGATACTAGTTGCGACTAGAGTCGATTCTCCTTTAACCTTAGGTTTTTCACGAAACCCTGTAGGTTAATGACTTGAAGTCTTCATTTGGATTGTTATTCCAGACCCAACTATTTTCTATGTAGTTGCGTGTTCTGATCTTGTTGTTTTCTATCGTATTGAGTACTATCTTCTCTAAGATTTGCTCGAGATTTATTCTCCGATAGGCAAGATAAAAATTAGTCACAAACATCTTTGTCTCATCGTTTGTGATTCCACAATATCTTATTTCGCTACCATACGATTAAGATTATTGTGAGGTGATTGATATTTCTTGGCTTTTCTTCGGGAATATAAGTCCGGCATATCAATTGGTTCCTGTTCACCTTGATTTATCAAAAGACGGAACAAAACTTCTAGGTATTTTTTTGGGAGACAGATTTATCTATTTAATAGACATTTCGGTATGAGACAGATTGGTTTAGCAAGTCTTCGACTTTGGGTCGTACCAACTCTTAGTTGTGGGTGAGATCAGCTAAGGGATTCAAGTGTGTGGAGTCCTACTGGGATTCAGATATGTAAGGAACGCGACTGTACCTTGATCAGCGTGAGATTGGTTAGGGCTCAACTACATTCCAGTCCGAAGTTAACTTGGAGTAAGCTAGTGTCTGTAGCGGATTAATACAGTGTTGTGTTCAAATCTGGACTAGGTCCCGGGGTTTTTCTTCATTTGCGATTTCCTCGTTAACAAAATTTATGGTGTCTGTGTTATTTCTTTTCCGTATTATATTTGTTTATATATTTGAAATATCACAGGTTGTGCGTAAGTTCAATCAATTTGGAATCCAACCTTTGGTTGTTGATTAAATTGATTGACACTTGGATATTGGTTTTTGATACCGTCCAAGTTATTTCTTATATTCAATCAGGCTCGCAAATTCCTTTTTATTTGATTGCGGATTGAATTGAGAAATAGAGATATAACTCTTTGATATACTTTTCTTAAGATTGTGTCTGACTGTCTAGTTGATTCTCCTAAAAGTATATTTGAGTTAGTCCATACAGATTGCTAAGCGAAATATTGGGTTTGGTTATTAGACCCCCGCTTTTTCAATTGGTATCAGAGCGGGCAAACACGTTTAAGACCTCATAAGTCTGTGTTTGTAGCGATCTGACTCTATGGACAGTAGTGTTATCTCTGACAACGCAATACCAGTTCAGAAGCACTCTGATTTGGTTCAAAGTCTTGAGTCCCCTGAGAAATCTCTCATATCTTCTCCATTGACTGAAACTGTGTTTGACTGGAAAAAAAGCCTAGATGAACAGCTTGATGATCTTTCAGATGAAAGTGATTCAGAAGAGAGACAAAGTATTTATGAGGAAGTCTCACAATATATCAAGCTCTTTGACCATCTCATAGAGAAAAAGAAGTCAACAGCTTACTTGGCTAAATATCTGACACCTCTCTGTCAAGAAAACAGGAAATTGAGAAAACTCTTTAAGGGATATGATTGTGGTTACAAACTCTTACAATCTATTCTTAAAGACCGTGAAAAAGATGTGCGTTCAAAAAATTCTAAATGTGATAATCTTCGTCGAAATCTCTTTGTGTTAAAGGAAATACTTGCAGAAACTGAAGAAAGTTATGACACTCAACAAAAATGTTTTAATAACATAGAAATCAGCTTTCTCGCCAGAGAAAAACAATTGGAGGATGATCTAGCTGCTGCTCTTGATAAGGTCAAATCACTGGAAGAGAATCTGAAAAGATTCAATGCCAGCTCTACAAAATTATCCACTATGCTGGGAGAATGTAAAGAACATCGTGATATACGTGGTCTGGGATATAAAGGAATAGACGCTCCTAGTACTAGTAAGATCAATTTTTTCTGTGCTAATGACAAGTTCCTAAGTGAAAAACCTCCTTCAGCAGCTGATGTTCCTATGACCAAAGATTGTCCACCTTCGAAAACAATTCACATGAGAATAGTCAAAAACATTCCCTACAATTGTTATTATTGCGAGAACAAAGGTCACCTTGAAAAGAGATGTCGTTTTCGACCACGGAATGAAAAACTTCATAACATTCTTGTATGGATGTCTAAAGAAGTAATCAAACCTGCTTCTCATTTTGCTGGAGTAAAAGGTCTTGTCTGCAATCAAGAAAAGTGTTGTGATGAGCCAATCCTTGATTACAAATATGACACAAAACCTGTTTACAATTGTAAAGGGAAGAATGTCATATGGACAACTGACTCTTCAAATTATTTTGTGAAGAGAAAAAGTCATCGAAGGAAGAAGAAATGTTCAAACTCCGTGCCTCTCACTGAACAAAGTCTTGAATCCAAAATGTCTGCTCCAGATTATATTCACATCAATAATCGTGTCTCGGAGATCAAGACAAGTATATATAAACTCAAACGCAGCATTAAAAAGGCAAGGAAAGCAGCAGTTTCAGGTATCTCCTGTCCTCCTCTTGTTAATTCTTTTTTCACTAACCCTTTGGTTTTTCTGAAGATCGTCAAGAAAGAAAAAGGGGAAATGTCAATATCCTTGATGAGCAATATGCTCATCAAAATACAACTTGACTGCTCAAAAGAGCATCCTCCTTGAAACTGTGTGAGGATGCTCATAATTCTCAAGAAATTCGTTCGTCTTGAAAGAGTGGTCTTTGTTGTATTTTTATTGTTATTATTTTTACTTTTTTCTGTTTAAATTGATCATCTTACTGTTGAGCCCTGCTCCAGTATATTATTACATATTGTAATATATTTGATCAATAACTCTTGAGAATTTTATCTTTGTTGCTTACCTTGAAAACTCTTGTGTTCTTCCCATTGACGGGTGAGTTGTTGTTTATCAAAAATTATCTTATGTTCTTTTGAGATAAGATTGTCTGTCAAAATGATTAGAAAATGTCTTTGATTTTTATCAAAACTACTTCTAAATTAGGCTCAATTGGTCTCTTGGTTTTGAATCTGGTTCGCAATCATGAGCGTACGTGCACCCGACCCTTACCAAACGTAAACGAGTAACCCTGGGGTTTCCCTATGAAGCACTCGTATATATGTATCATGAATTTCCTTTTCTCCTGATACATACACGTTCCGTAACATCAAAGAAAAAAAAAACTTTGTGGTGTCCATAATGGATAGATGCAAAAAAGAAGACAAAGTTGAAAAGGGCAAGGTTATTGAGTTTCACGAGAAACCTGTTTTCATAACTTGCTATCATGTTGTTGATCATGAAAACAAACTTCCAGTTCAGATGTCCTCTCAATTGGCAGGAAATCTTCTTCTTGATTTTGAGTTCGTACGTGAACAACTTGGAATTGCAACAAAGAATCTTGAATTTCTGAAAAACGAAATGAAGAAAGCAACTGATGAACTTGTTTGTGTTCGATCTCTTGTTGTTGGTCATGTCTGATGACTCTCGGTTGCGTTCTTCTTAGGAGTTATTTTTCTTTTTGTCAAGGAAACTTCTTATGAGAATTTATTCTTATGTTTTAAGAAGGATAACTAGGGTTTGGAATATCTATTATTGTGAGTACACATAACTATTGCCAACGATTTTCATCTTGCAATGTTTTTAGATTTATTTATTTCAATTCTAAAGTTTATTTGGAAGATGAGTTTGCAATATTAATCTTTATGGTTTCATATATTGCAACTTGTTATGGGATATGTTTGTTTGCGTCCATGAACTATAACTGTCCCATATATGTCAAAGTTAAGCCTATTATGTCATTATGCTAATATTGATGAAGATAGGTTGAACTTTTGACTGCAAAGATTAAGTCTATTATATGTATTTATGCAAATATTGATGAAAAATAAAATGAATCTTTGATTATTCCGCAGTATTGGTATTTCCCTGATCCACATCTTTGTGTATGTACTGTGCGGCTCCGTAAGTTTTCTTATGTCGAGCATTTCCGATTAAATTAATCATGGGTTCTCTTGTGGTTAATTTAATTGAGTATTTTGGATACAAATTCATGTTTCATGTGATTTATTAATGTCCAAAGAAATCCTTCTTTTCTTGTAAAAGTAAGGTCGCTCTTGTTGTTCTTTAGGGAATGACATTATATGGGGGAGAGTTCTTAATTGAACTTGTGCTTAATTGCCAAATCTTTGTGGGGAGTGCGGCTGTGGAATATTATAGGAGTTTTCTTGTATCTCTATTAAATCCTTGATGAATGCATTTAGTTTCGGCTATATGATTGCATCTAAACAAAGTTGATATGTTTCCTTTTGGTCATGAAGTATCTCCATGAGAATTTCATTAGGAACCCACTAGTTTTCGTACCTTTGCCAATTTATATTGAAAAAAAGGGGGAGAATTAATGTGTAGTTCACACTACAAATACATATGGTTTACGGATCATTATGTACGGGGAGTGGTTTTCATGTGAGATGAAGTATTGACTAGGGGGGGTGATACATATCATCATAGTATTCTTGACGAAAGTCAAAAGATGATCATGTGAAAATCACCTTAATCACCTTGTAGCATCTTACATGATTTTTGTGAAACAGTCATTTGATGTAGACTCGGAATGTTTCGTATTGATCATTCGATCACTTGGAAATTGCTTCGAAGCTAATAGTTTGTGTGAGACAGGTATTGTCATCTTCTAAGAATGTTTCAATAATTGAAATGGGAGTTTAGAACAATTAGATATAAGCACAGTATGCGTACTTGCATATGTGTAATCCAAGTCCGGGAACCATGGTATGCATACCCGTATGAATACTGATTGGTTTAGTCAAGGTCCGGGAACCAAGTACGCATACCGGTATGCGTACTGGCGTGAGGTTCAAGTTCCGGGACTTTACTGAGTTTGGTGGTATGCGTACCAGTTCGCGTACTGGCGAATCCAAACTTAGTCCGGCCACTTAGGTATGTGTACCCGTTTGCATACTTGAGTGGGTTATGTTCTAAAATCGGTTTGTTCATGAACTAATACATTTATATAATAAGGAATGCAATCTTTTGCAAACCGTGGATATAATGTTCATGAATCGATTCGAGTGAATCAAAATCGATTTTTGCTTCAATTGTGTCTTGTATACTTCTATGAGAATATAAACAATTGAACAACTCTAGAACTAGTTTCATTTGAGTCATTTGAACTAGTTATAGTTAAGATGAATAAGGTTGATATGAAAGTGTTCATATGGCTAACTCCGATTAACTATTTTTGAGCCAACAAAGGTGCACACGTTTAGGTACGGTTACTCATATCTAAATGAAGTCACTTTTCATTTGTATGTAACAAGCTAAGTTCGATCTAACGGTTGAAAGATATTAGCTTGAGTCTAATAAGGTTTTCATCTAACAGTGAATATTGAATGCTTTGTTACCAAGGTAACATTGATTGCAAACCCTATTTTGAAGACTATATAAAGGAGAACTCTAGCAACTGAGAAACCTAATCCCCGCACCTCATGTGTGATACTAGTTGCGACTAGAGTCGATTCTCCTTTAACCTTAGGTTTTTCACGAAACCCTATTGGTTCACAACTTGAAGACTTCATTGGGATTGTGAAGCCAGACCCAACTATTTTCTCTGTAGTTGCGTGTTCTAATCTTGTTGTTTTCTATCGTATTGAGTACTATCATCTCTAATATTTGCTCGAGATTTATTCTCCGATATGCAAGATAAAAAGTAGTCACAAACATCTTCGTCTCATCGTTTGTGATTCCAAAATATCTTGTTTCGCTACCATAAGATTAAGATTATTGTGAGGTGATTGATATTTCTAGGATGTTCATCGGGAATATAAGTCTGGTATATCAATTGGTTCCTGTTCACCTTGATTTATCAAAAGACTGAACAAAACTTCTAGGTACTGTGGGAGACAGATTTATCTATTCAATATACTTTTCTGTGTGAGACAGATTGGTTTATCAAGTCTTTGACTTTGGGTCGTAGCAACTCTTAGTTGTGGGTGAGATCAGTTAAGGGAATCAAGTGTGTAGAGTCGTGCTGGGATTCTGAGACGTAAGGAACGCGACTGTACCTTGATCAGTGTGAGATTGGTTAGGGCTCAACTATCCGAAGTTAACTTGGAGTAGGCTAGTGTCTGTAGCGGCTTAATACAGTGTGGTGTTTAAATCTGGACTTGGTCCCGGGGGTTTTCTGCATTTGCGGTTTCCTCGTTAACAAAATTTCTGGTGTCTGTGTTATTTCTTTTCCACATTATATTTGTTTATATAATTGAAATATCACAGGTTGTGCATAAGTTAAATTAATTTGGAATCCAACCTTTGGTTTTTGATTAAATTGATTGACACTTGGATATTGGTTTTTTGATACCGTGCAATTTATTTCTTATATTCAATCAGGCTCGCAAATTCCTATTTGTTTGATTGCGGATTGAATTGAGAAATAGAGATATAACTCTTTGATATACTTTTCTTAAGATTGAGTTTGACTGTCTAGTTGATTCTCTTAAAAGTATATTGGAGTTAGTCCATACAGATTGCTAAGCGAAATATTGGGTGTGGTTGTTAGACCCACGCTTTTTCAAGTTCCCATTTAGGAAAGTTCACAATGTCATTTTAGTATTTGAATACGTGCTAAAATCATTTTTATTTATTGTTCAAATATATTCCCACATACTCAATATAAGATCCCGAACTGAAATATTTGAGAATCTTTTATTTATATTTTCAAATTTATATGTTGAAATTACGAGGGTACCCAAGTACACCACAATCATTTCGTTTCAACTTATAAGTCCGCTATCTTAAGTGATCGTCTATAGACAAAGTCGAGACAATACAACTTCAACATATTCACTTGATAATGTAAGGTCCAAAACTGATTTAATATAAAATCAATATCAAGTGATTAAGATTAACGTACAAGTGTTATTTACTTTATTATAATAAAACAATTATAATGCGGAAGTAATGTAAATGACACATCAAGATTTTGTAAACGAGTAAACCGAAAATGCAGAAAAACCCCGGGACCTAGTCCAGTTTTGAATACTCTCAGAATTAAGCCGTTATACGAAGAACAAAGCCAACTTCGTATAGCTGAGACCAAGTAATCTACCCCTAGTTACTTAGTTCCCTTAGTATCCTTGCACCTTCAACCGTCTAACCAACGCATGTGAATCCCTAGACAGAAATCACTATCTTGAGTTGTTTTACCGATGTAAAGTCTTAAGCACTCAAATCCTTTTGATCGTCTTCCAAACAGTAAAGGAACAAAGCTGTTTGGTAACTACTCCAATAATATTTTAAGAAAAGATTCATTGAGTCAAAGGCTCTTCCGTTTAAACTAGTAAACTCCTTTGTAAGGTAAGATCAATCCAAATCCGAAAATCAGATCTCGATTCACAACTATCAAATTCGGATACTGAAGAATATCACCAAATGATAGTTGTCGATCTAAACGACTATATGATCAAATCTATCAAAAATAAATCAGATTTAAGTCGTATCCCAGCCGATCAAGATGTGTGCTCAAATCACGAGATACGAAAACCAATAAAAAAATCTTCTAGACTTCAAATCTTAAATTGCCTTCTATTTTACCTGCACAACACAAACTTGATTCCACTTATGATCGATCACCCACAAAACGGAGTCTGTTAACAATGGATGATCACAAGTTGTCTTTAGATCTAAAAACAGTTCTGAAAATCCCGTCTATACTTTGATCTAGTTTGAGTGACTTTATATCATAAGAGAAGGATCTCCGGAATAATCAAACTAGGTGCAATAAAAGTTTCAACAATCGTTAGTCAATCAAATCAATAATCGAAAACTAAAACATCAATGCAAACTCGTAAAGCTTCTTGATCCCACAAAAGTCTTTAAACGAGCTGTCGTAAGAGATTTTGCCTAATTAGGGTACTTTCCTCTCCGAATAGACGGCCATAAACAACACGAATGAAGTTTGCATGGCTCTTAGGAGAGTTTGCAAGAAATGCAAACTCAACTATTTATAGACCAAGGTTGTTTGGACAACAAGGAAATTCCAAAACCGAAAATATTCTCAAGATATCCAATAAGTACATGATTTTGGTTTTCATATTTCCAACTAATATCCAACCTGTAATTTTGAAATCTCTCTTTAGAAAATATATAATATTATTTTAGCACTTAACTAATATAACTTTCCAAGAGATATGCTTTTGATTGCTGGAAAATCAAAAACATATAACCGAAAATCTTAATTAAAAGATTCTCAATATTTCGGTTTGGCTCACCTTGAGTATCAAGGAATATCTTTGAACAAATAAATATAAGAATTATATTCATGTTCTAATCAATGTTCTGAAAACCGGTCTGGCCCGGACGGTCATCCCAGTGAATCGGTGACCCAGTCACCTTTCTGGGCCGTACTAACAGTAACCCAGTAAATTCATTAAAAAACGACTTCTTTTTTGAGAACTGGGTGACCCGCCCGAGTTTACCCGTGATTAAGCCGACCCAAAACGTTTCAATGGGTCGATAATCTTTCTCAATCTTAACATTCAGACATGAACAGAACTTTTTCAAAATAAAAATTGGATGAACTTTCGGTGATAATGTTAGGTGAGGTTAATCTTCAAATAAACAGAACTCTCCCTTTCTTTGATGCAAATTATAGCTATTGAACTTAACAAGAAATTAATTATAATTTCGATAACAAAAAGTAATACAAGAACATATCTGCAATCTACATCCACTTTGACGATGCTGTAATTCGATAGAGGATACAGTTGCAGAGGAGATTTAGTATTGATAGCTAAGTTAGGGAAAGAGAGGCAGTGAGTGTGATAAAGGAAATCACCACGATGTTGTATGTTAAAGGTAAATGGATGAAAAAACGGGGGTATAACAACCACTCCCAATATTTTGCTTAGCAATCGGTATGGACTAACTCCAATATACTTTTAAGAGAATCAACTAAGCAGTCAGACTCAATCTTAACAAAAGTATATCAAAGAGTTATATCTCAATTTCTCGATTCAATCCACACTCAAACAAATAGGAATTTGTGAGCCTGATTGAATACAAGAGAAATAACTTGAACGGTACCAAAGATCAATGTTCAAGGATCAATCAATTTTAATCAACAACCAAAGGTTGGATTTACCAATTCATCGATTCAACGCACAACCTGTGATATTTCAATTATATAACAAAATATAATGCGGAAAAGAAATAACACAGACACCAGAAGTTTTGTTAACGAGGAAATCGCAAATGCATAAAAACCCCGGGACCTAGTCCAGATTTTAACACCACACTGTATTAAGCCGTTACAGAAACTTGCCTACTACAAACTAACTTCGGTCTGGACTGTAGTTGAACCCCAATTAATCTCACACTGATTCAAGGTATAGTTGCGCTCCTTACGTCTCTTATCCCAGCAGGATACTACGCACTTGATTCCCTTAACTGATCTCACCCACAACTAAGAGTTGCTACGACCCGAAGTCGAAGACTTTAATAAACAAATCTGTCTAACACAGAAAAGTCTACAGGAATAGATAAAACTGTCTCCCACAGAAATACCTACGAGTTTTGTTCCGTCTTTTGATAAATCAAGGAGAACAGGAACCAATCGATAACCTGAACTTATATTCCCGAAGAATAGCCTAGAATTATCAATCACCTCACAATAATCTTAATCGACTAGCGAAACAAGATATTGTGGAATCACAAACGATGAGACGAAGATGTTTGTGAATACTTTTCTATCTTGCTTATCGGAGATATAAATATCAAGCCAATCTTACGATTGCACTTAATCACAATAGAAACAGCAAGATCAGATCACGTAACTACAGAGAAAATAGGTTGGTCTGGCTTCACAATCCCAATGAAGTCTTTAAGTCGTTAACCTACAGGGTCTCGAGAGAAACCTAAGGTCAAAGGAGAATCGACTCTAGCTTATGCAACTAGTATCACACAGGAGGTGTGGGGATTAGGTTTCCCAGTTGCTAGAGTTCTCCTTTATATAGTCTCCAAATCTGGGTTTGCAATCTAAGTTACCTTGGTAACAAAGCATTCAATATTCACCGTTAGATGAAAACCTGATTAGATTCAATCTAATATCTTTCAACCGTTAGATCGAACTTAGCTTATTATACACAAATGAAATGTAACTTCATTTAGGTTTGGGTAACCGTACCTAGACGTGTACACTTAGTTGGTTCAACAATAGTTAACCAATGGTTAGCCATATGAGCACTTTCATATCAACCTTATTCATCTTCACCATAACTAGTTCAAGTGACTCAAATGAACTAGTTAGAGAGTTGTTCAATTGCTTAGATCTCATAGAAGTATACAAGACACAATTGAAGCAAAATCGATTTTGATTCACTCGAATCAATTCATGAACATTATAGCCACGGTTTGCAAATATTGCATTCCTTATTATATAAATGTTTTAGTTCATGAACAAACCGATTTTAGAAAGTAACCTACCTAAGTATGCGAACAGGTACGCGTACTTAAGTAACCGGACGAATTTATTTTTCACTTTCAAACACCAGCAGAAATTCACGGACGTGAACTTTCCGCCAGTATGCATACGGGTACGCATACTTACCCGGATTTCCAACAACCGCCAGTACGCGTACGAGTACGCATACTTTGGGTTCCCGGTTTTTGACTTTTACACAAATGTGAGAACACAATATGTTTATATCCAAAGATGGTTACATGTTCTAAACTCTCATTTCAATCATTGAAACTTTCTTAGAGGATGTTATATAGTTGTTATTCACAAACTATTTTTCATCAAAGCGATTTTCAAGTTATTGAAATAATTAACATGAATTTCGTCACTAGTAAAGATGAACACTGCCAAAGCGAAATAGCACATGTGTATAATTGAAGTCTATATATAAATACGACTTTTGTCTCAAAATAATAGATAGAATAGATAGACTTTTGAGTGATAGATAAGTTAAAGTCTCCACGTACCTTTTTTTCGATGAAGTTCCACAAGTTCCTTGAGTAGTTCTTCATCTTCGCATGATGAACGCCGTGGAGTCTAGAGCTCAACTACACTTACTATCCTAGTCCGAGACTTTGCTATAAGTAGACTAGAAATCAAGACTTATAGTTTTGGCAACTAAACTTGACAAACAAGCTTGAGATAGCAACGCTTGCGAGTTCGACCGAGCAGTGCTCTAACAATCTCCTCTTTTGTCAATTTTAGTGACAAAACTATCAATACATATGGAATACAAAATAAATAAACTTCGTAACTTCTCATCCAAATGCTTGATCTCCTTGGTTCTTCAACATTACTCGAAATCTTCGTCACTTCCAAGTACTCTAATGATTCCAAAGGTATTCAATTCAGCATCATCGATGTTGAAGATCCGTAGCCATAACAATGAGAAAACAAAAGCTCCCAATCATTGTCATACAGTGTCATAGTATTATTACACAGCAACAAAGTTCAATTGTATCAAAACTTTGACAACAATACTATAGTGATTTGTATCACTCCCCCTTAGTCAATACTCCATCTCACATGAAAACCACTCCCCCTTTATAATGATCTGAAAACCATATGTATTTGTAGTGTGAACTACACATTAATTCTCCCCCTTTTTGTCAATAAAATTGCAAAGGTACGAAAATTAGTGGGATCCTAATGAAATTTCCATAGATACACTTCATGACCAAAAGAAAAGCATATATAGATGCAATCATCTAGCCGAAACTAAATGCATTCATCAATGAGTTTATAAAGATACAAGATAACCCCTATAATATTCCACAGCCGCACTCCCCACAAAGATTTGGCAATTAAGCACAAGTTCAATTAAGAACTCTCCCTCATAAAATGTCATTCCCGAAAGAACAACAAGAGCGACCTTACTTTTAAAAGAAAAGAAGGATTTCTTTGGACATTAACAAATCACATGAAACATTAATTTGTATCCAAAAATATTAATTAAATTAACCACAAGAGAACCCATGATTAATTTAATCGGAAATGCTCACATAAGAGAATTTACGGAGACGCACAATATGTACATAAAAAATATGGATCAGGGAAGATCAATACTGCGGAATAAACAAAGATTCATTATATTCTTTATCACTATTTGCACAATGACATATAATAGACTTTAATCTTTGTAAACAAAAGTTTATCCTTTCTTCCATTAATATTTGCATAATGACATAAAAGGTTTAACTTTTGTTTGTCAAAAGTTTATTCAATCTTTTATCAATACTTGCATATCGACATATGAAAGACTTAACTTTTGACCATGTATGGGACAATCACAGTTCACGGACGCAAACACACATATCCCATAACAAGTTGCAATATATGAAACCATAAAGATTAATACTGCAAAATCATCTTCCAAATAAACTTTAGAGTTTAAATAAATAAATCTAAAAACATTGCAAGATGAAAAATGTTGGAAATAGCGATGTATACTCACAATAATGGCTATTCCAAACCCTAGTTATCCTTCTTAAAAACACAAGAATAAATTCTCAAGAAGTTTCCTAGATAAAATATGACAACTCTTAGAGAACATAATTTGAAAAACATCAGATATGGCCATCAACCAGAGAGCAAACATGGATGAGTTCATCAGTTGTTTTCTTCAGTTCGTTTTTCAGAAATTCAAGATTCTTTGTTGCAATTCCAAGTTGTTCACATACGACCTCAAAATATTGAAGAAGATTTCCTACCAGTTGTGATGACATCTGAACTGGTAGTTTGTTTTCATGATCAACAGCATGATAGCAGGTTATGAAAACAGGGTTCTCGTGAAACTCGATAGCCTTGCTCTTCTCAACTTCGTCTTCCTTGTTGCATCTATCCATTGTGCACATCCAAAAATTCAGGGGAACCTTTTTGATGTTGCGGAACGTATATGTATCGAAATAAGCATGATACACATATATATATGAGTGTTTCATAAGAAACCCTAGGGTTACTCGTATATGTTCCGTACAGGTCAGGTGTACGTGCACTTATGGTTACAAACTTGGTACAAGACCAAGAGAGTAATGGAGCCAAATTTAGAAGTAGTCTTGATAAAAGACACATTCTAAATAAATTGACGACAGCCTTAGTTCAAAAGAACATAAGATAATTGTTGATAAACAACAACTAATTGGTTATTGGGAAGAAGGAAAAAAAATCCTTCAAGGCAATCAACAAAGAAATGTTCTCAAGAGTGAAAGATCAAAAATATTACACCATGTAATGTACTGGAGCAAATCTCAACAGTTTTATGATCATTATTACGTAAAGAGAAAAGAGAATAATATAACAACGACTACCTTCTCAAGATAAAAGATCTTCTTGAGAATTAATGAGCATCCTCCTTAATTGAGCAGTCAAGTTGTATTTTGATGAGTATTTTGCTCATCAAGAATATTGACTTCTTCTCTCTTTCCCTTACGAAGATTTTCAGAAAAATCAATAGGATTAGTCGAAAGTGGTTTAAACAGAGGAGAACAAGGGATACCTGAAACTGCTGCTTTCCTTGCCTTCTTAATGCTCCGTTTGAGTCTGTTTATACCTGTCTTGAGCTCCAAGACTCGATTATTAATATGAATGAAGTATGGAGCAGACATACTGGATTCAAGGCTTTCTTAAGAGAGAGAAAAAGAGATTGAACCTTTTTTCTTCCTCCAATGACTTTTTCTCTTCGGAAAGAAACTTAAAGAGTCGGTTGTCCATCTGACATTCTTTCTTCTACAATTGTAGGCTTTTTTTGTCTCCAAATCAAGACTTGGCTCATCACAGCATTTTTCTTGATTGGAGATAATGCCTTTTACTCCAGCTAGATGAGAGACAGGTTTAATAACTTCTTTAGACATCCATACAAGAATGTTATGAAGTTTTTCATTCCTGAGTCGGAAACGACATTTCCTTTCAAGGTGTCCTTTATTTCCGCAATAATAGCAGTTAAAGGAACTGTTATTGACTGTTCTCATGTGAGTTGATTTCAAAGGTGGACAATCCTTGTTCCTAGGAACATCAGCTGCTGAAGAAGTTTTTTCACATGGAGACTTGTTATTAGCACGGACAAAATTGATATTACTAGTACTTGGAGCATCTATTCCTTTATAGCCCAGACCACATGTATCACGATGTTCTTTACATGATCCCAGCATAGAAGATAATTTTGTAGAGCTAGAATTGAATCTTTTCAGATTCTCTTCTAGTGAATTTACCTTATTAAGAGCAGTAGCAAGATCAGTCTCCAGAAGTTTTTCTTTGGCAAGAAGACTGATTTCTCTGTCATTAAAACATTTTTGTTGAGAGTCATATCTTGCTTCAGATTCTGCAAGTCTTTCTTTCAACACAAAGAGTTTTTGAAGAAGATTATCACATTCGGACCTTTTTGAGCGTACATCTTCTTCACGATCTTTAACGGTAGATTGTATGAGTTTGTATCCACAATCATAACCTTTAAAGAGTTTTCTTAGTTTTCTGTTTTCTTGACAGAGAGGTGCCAGATATTTACTCAAGCAAGTTGTTGACCTTTTTTCATTTAAAACATGGTCAAAGAGCTTGATGTATTGAGAGACTTTCTCATCAATACTTTGTCCTTCTTCTGAATCACTCTCATGTGAAAGATCATCTAACTGTTCATCAAGACATTTTTCCCAGTTGAATGCAGATTCAGTCAAAGGAGCGGACAAAGAAGATTTCGTAGAAGTCTCAAGACTTTTATCCAAATCAGAGCGACTCTGAACTGGTGTTGCATTGTCAGAGATAGTACTACTGTCCATAGAGTGAGATCGTTGCAAACACAGACTTATGAGGTCTTAAACGTGTTTGCCTGCTCTGATACCAATTGAAAAAGCGGGGGTATAACAACCACTCCCAATATTTCGCTTAGCAATCTGTATGGACCAACTCCAATATACTTTTAAGAGAATCAACTAGACAGTCAGACTCAATCTTAACAAAAGTATATCAAAGAGTTATATCTCAATTTCTCGATTCAATCCACACTCAAACAAATAGGAATTTGCGAGCCTGATTGAATACAAGAGAAATAACTTGAACGGTACCAAAGACCAATGTTAAAGGATCAATCAATTTCAATTAACAACCAAAGGTTGGATTTACCAATTCATCGATTCAACGCACAACCTGTGATATTTCAATTATATAACAAAATATAATGCGGAAAAGAAATAACACAGACACCAGAAGTTTTGTTAACGAGGAAACCGCAAATGCAGAAAACCTCCGCAACCTAGTCCAAATTTGAACACCACACTGTATTAAGCCGCTACAGACACTAGCCTACTACAAACTATCTTCGGTATGGACTGTAGTTGAACCTGAATCAATCTCACACTGATTCAAGGTACAGTTGCGCTCCTTACATCTCTGATCCCAGCAGGATACTACACACTTGATTCCCTTAGATGATCTACCCCACAACTAAGAGTTGCTACGACCCAAAGTCGAAGACTTTAATAAACAAATCTGTCTAACACAGAAAAGTCTACTGGAATAGATAAATCTTTCTCCCACAGAAATACCTATGAGTTTTGTTCCGTCTTTTAATAAATCAGGGTGAACAGGAACAAATCGATAACCCAGACTTATATTCCAGAAGAACATCCTAGAATTATCAATCAACTCACAATAATCTTAATCGACTAGCGAAATAAGATATTGTGGAATCACAAACGATGAGACGAAGATGTTTGTGACTACTTTTCTATCTTGCCTATCGGAGATATAAATCTCAAGCCAGTCTTACGATTGCACTCAATCACGATAGAAACAGTAAGATAAGATCACGTAACTACAAAGAAAATAGTTGGGTTTGGCTTCACAATCCCAATGAAGTCTTTAAGTCGTTAACCTACAGGGTCTCGAGAGAAACCTAAGGTTAAAGGAGAATCGACTCTAGTTTATGCAACTAGTATCACACAGGAGGTGTGGGGATTCGGTTTCCCAGTTGCTAGAGTTCTCCTTTACATAGTCTCCAAATCAGGGTTTGCAATCTAAGTTACTTTGGTAACAAAGCATTCAATATTCACCGTTAGATTAAAACCTGACTAGATTCAAGCTAATATCTTTCAACCGTTAGATCGAACTTAGCTTGTTATACACAAATGAAATGTAACTTCATTTAGGTTTGGGTAACCGTACCTAGACGTGTACACTTAGTTGGTTCAACAATAGTTAACCAATGGGTAGCCATATGAGCACTTTCATATCAACCTTATTCATCTTCACCATAACTAGTTCAAGTGACTCAAATGAACTAGTTAGATAGTTATTCAATTGCTTAGATCTCATAGAAGTATACAAGACACAATTGAAGCAAAATCGATTTTGATTCACTCGAATCAATTCATGAACATTATAGCCACGGTTTTCAAAGATTGCATTCCTTATTATATAAATGTTTTAGTTCATGAACAAACCGATTTTAGAAAGTAACCTACCTAAGTATGCGAACAGGTATGCGTACTTGCCCGGGTACGCATACTTACCCGGATTTCCAACAACCGCCAGAACGTGTACGGGTACGCATACTTTGGGTTCCCGGTTTTGGACTTTTACACAAATATGAGAACACACTATGTTTATATCCAAAGATGGTTGCATGTTCTAAATTCTCATTTCAATCATTGAAACTTTCTTAGAGGATGTTATATAGTTGTTATTCACAAACTATTTTTCATCAAAGCGATTTTCAAGTTATTGAAATAATCAACATGACTTTCGTCACTAGTAAAGATGAACTTGTCCAAAGCAAAAGCTTACCAACACATATTTCGAGAAATAGATAAGTGAGTTAAACTCGGTTCGAAATAACACATGTGTATAATTGAAGTCTATATAACATACAATAGGAGATACAATAGATTGACTTTTGAGTGATAGATAAGTTCAAGTCTCCACATACCTTTTTGTCGATGAAGTTTCACAAGTTCCTTGAGTAGTTCTTCGTCTTCGCATGATGAACGCCGTGGAGTCTAAAGCTCAACTACACTTACTATCCTAGTCCTAGACTTAGCTATAAGTAGACTAGAAATCAAGACTTATAGTTTTGGCAACTAAACTTGACTAACAAGCTTGAGATAGCAATGCTTGCGAGTTTGACCAAGCAGTGCTCTAACAATAGAAGTTAGGGTTTGAAGTGTAGAAACCGTAAATAGTTGACAATGTAACATGAGCTGTCACTTTTATCTTACATGTCCCACTCTCACATCTCATTCGCTCCACTAGTGCGTTTGTAAGTTTCTTCATAATGACGAACGACATAAGAAGTGGACACATAAAAAATTAGGGTAATTTTTTTTACCTCCCCTGTAAAGATTAGTAATTTGCATTACCTCCCCTACAAAAATAAAATTAGCAAAACCTCCTCTCGTCAATAATTCCGTCTATTCCAAGTTAGCTGACTTAGCACTAACTTACACGTGGTTTTTTGTAGGGGAGGTAATGCAAATTACCAATCTTTATAGGGGAGGTAATGCAAATTTCTAATGTTTACAGGGGAGATAACGCCCCAAGAAATAGGTTTCGTATATGTACTTCCTTTAAACATACGTAATCACACACAATTTCCTATGATGAAATCACACCTATATCCAATACACAATCAAGTAACGAGTTACATAGATTATGTCGACGTCGTACTTATGAAGTTCAAAAGATAAACGTTATACTTCATAATTAAATATTCTTCCTTGATACTTTGATCATAATAAAATGACCAATTCTAATAGAGTATTAAATATAACCTTGTATGTTATGTTTTCAATCTTAAATGACTTGAAAGTAACGATAAGAACGAAAACAAGTCAAGTCAGTATCACTAACCTCAAGTGGAAGGATGATTTCTTCATTGTAGGTGATACGTCTTCACGATCTTCAAGGTAATACTTGTATGTCTCAACCTTCCTAAACTTTCTAGTCTAACCTAAACGAAGTTGACTCTAGTACATTTAATCAAGCGACTCTATTTGAGTTTTGATACGAAAATATGACAACCAAACTTGTCATACCAACGCTTGGTGGGTTCAACTGAGCAATGCTCTAACGTGCGTCTTTAGTTTCCCAGTAATTAAAGTATATATCTTGGGAGAATATATTTGTAAAGTATACTTGTATGCTAGCTAATATTGATTTGTCGTCCATGAGATAATTCGATATATTAGTTGAATATTAGTTGTAATTAGACAAAACCAAAAAATTGGTATTAATTGCATTTTTTTTATATATTTTCGATTATGGAAATTACTTGCTGTCCAATTTACCTTGGTATAAATATTGAAGTTTGTTCTTCTTACAAACTTATTCCATAACACAAGCACTTCATTTTGTAGTCAGTGTGGGAAGCCAACTAGTATTATTATCCCGTAATACTTATCTGGACAGGAAACTAACCTAATTAGGCGAAATTACGTCCGCTTCATTTAAAGACTTATGTGGGATCAAGAAGCGTTTAAGTACCATTGGTGGGAAACTAGAATCGTTATTGTTATTTTAACTTTTGGTTATTAATTTGATTGACTAATGGTAGTTGAACCTTGATTGCACCTAGTTTATTTATTTCGTGATCCTTTCTTCTGATATAAGGTCACTCGAACTAGATCAATGATCGACAGAGTTCAGATCTGTTTTTAGATCTGAAGATAGGCTTGTTGTTTTGGGGTAAAAACTGATTCTGCTGGAAATGGTAAATTTGGGTGTGCTGCCGAGAAACGAATCTAAACCCTAAACAAATGCACTGCACGGGAGTACTTTAGATTCGAGAGATCAATTTGTACAATTCTGGCCTAAACCAAGAAATGGCCGTTCTAGTTTTACTTCAGTCACAAAATGAAAGAGAAGGGTTGATCTTAGGGAGGGAAGCGAAGAAGGTGTTGAGATCAAAATGGTTAAACTCTGAAGGTGTGGTTGTTTTATGACTTGTATTAGAATGTGGAACTCGCTTGCGGAATGAAAGCTATGAGTTCTTTGGTGTTTTTCTGGATACTTGTGTTGATAACCGTTGTTGGTTGAAATAGGTTGAAAACCTATTTATATCAGTCATAGTTGCACGCACCCTGATCTCATATGAACTGGGAATAGTCGAGTGATGGAGGAGTGGGATCGTGCAGGATGGTGAAAACCACGTCTCCACTATGAGGGGAAGACTAGGTGGTTTCGTCCCACTACTTCTCTATAATCACTAACTGCCCGCCTTTCCTGACACTTTCTTGTAATGAGCGTGTTGCACGCCGCACGCTGTAGACCGTCAGACCAATACCCTGATGAACATCCCCCAGATTGTGACACGTTTGATGTCTCGAGTATTTTCATGGAAAATATGCAGCATGTTGCTGAGTGGGTCTTGTTTGCAAGACCTAGTTATTTTGACCAATTACGCGCAAGCGGGCGGCGGGTGGTCATATGTTTCAAGTCAAATCATGAGACTTGCCGCAAGAAATAGCATGTAAAGCTTTTAAGCCAAATAATTAAATTATTTGTGAAATCGATATTTATAAAACATTGTTTATAATCAATGCATATAAAGTATCGCTTTTAAGCAAGCAGCTCAAAAATAATCGATGCTCGTGAAGCATCGTTATGTAAAGCTCGTTTAAGTTAGTCGCGGAGCTTAATGTCTTAAAAGGAGCGTGACCGGCCATTTTCGGGAAACTGCCAGGAGCCATTTACGCGCGCCAAAGGCAGGTCGGTCGGTCCTTATAGGAGAGTGACGGCTGGCGATCACGACGACATTTTATTGGTCGCCTAAAATTAGATCTAGGCTGGTCAATTCGGCTAGCGAAGTTAGACGGCCGAGATGATTTGCGGCAGTTAATGGCTATTGTTGAATTTATTAAAATTCCTAAATGCATCTTGACTAGCCACTTTCGGACGACCATTTAGGGGCCATATAGGCAAGCCGCGGCTTGGCCGATTGCATCTTATGGAAGGGGGGTGGCCGGTGATCATGGCCATATCCTGTTGACCGCCTAAAATAAGAGTTAGGCCGGCCGATTCGACTGTCGAAGTTGGGCGGCCGAGATGATTTTTGGCAGTTAATGGCTGTCGTTGATTCAATTTAGGTTTTAAAATCTGTGTGGCCAACCCATTTTGGGCCAACAGTTTTTGGTGTTGGTGGCATGCTGTGGACCATTCGACCGGACAGCGTTATAGTCGGGCCACTAGTAAGCGCATCCATTCCTTGTCCGTAGATCGGAATTGAATCTAGACCGTCCAATTCAGCTGGCGAAGTTGGACGGCCGAAATCGTTTTGCGGCAGCAATGTAATGCCGCTTAATAGAAATTAGAGTTTTGAAAGTCGCGCGGCCAACTAGCTTTGGGCAATCTTTTATTGGCTCTGTTGGCGAGTTGGAAGGGCTCCGATTGGCCGGAGTATTAGTGGGCCCACCGGTGTGCTTGATGACGCTTGTCCGATCGCGTCAGGGAGCGGCCAAGCTTGATAAATCAGCCGGCCAAAATGTGCGGCTATGATCGTTTTGAGACTGACATGGGCATCCTGTGTCCAATTCCTTAAGGAATTAAGTGTGTCGACCAACCAACTTCCACTTTTAATTGAAAGTGCATGTGGCGCTTTTAGACCAATCTGATTGGTCGATGGGAAAGGGGGGCCGGCAAGCAGCAACATGGAGCATGGCCAGCCGGCCACAGGTGGCGCCTGCTGAAGCAAATCAGTCGGCCAAGTGGGGGCGGCCACACCTCCTTTTGCCGCTGCTCTAGCTTGCCGCAGTTCCTCTTTATTTCTTGTTTTCTGATTTTTGGTAGGATCTTGCTCCTCCATGATGGATCAATTTCCTAGTTTTCCTAGGTTTAGTTTCGACCAATAGGGTTCGAACTATCGCGCAGAACAAAAAAAAACTAATTTTTGCAAATTGATAAAATTAGGTTAAAGAACTGAATTTTGCGGGTTGCCGCAAAATCAATCAATTTTTGGTGAATTTTGCATACTGGTACAAAAAATCACAAATTTAATATCAAAGGGCAGCATAACTTTGCGTGCTTTTGATTGAGTACTTCCACAGGCATCTTAATCCTGACACTTCGGGAGATTCATGCTACTCGGCTGGGAGCGAGCATTAGTCGTCATGTCATGTCAGTATTAAGAGTTCAACTGGGGAACATGGCACAAAATAAATACTCAGAAATTTACAGAATATTTGGGATTGTTGCTACACGCACCATTCTGGATAAATTTCATATAAATATACTGAATTACTCAATACATATGTAAGTAAAGAGGCATGGGCACTCATCACTTTTAAATGGCTCAATCTTCTTTGCAGAATGATGGCGCATTAAATACAGGGTTTTACAATTTTAGCCCTGAACTAAACAACCATCAACACTTGTGATCATCAATTGTTAACAAACTTCTTTCGGTGCGTGATCGATCACAAGGGAATCAAGTTATTTGTGCAGGTACACTGAAGAAAAGAAGATTTTCTTATTGGTATTCTGATCTTTGTGATTATACTTCTAGCACACTTGATTAACTGGGATCCAACAATTTGGTTTATCTTTGATATACTTTCATAACTTGTTGTGTAAATCGGAGATCCACCATTTGGTGGTTCTCTTCAGGATTCGAATCTGATAGATTTTAAACTAAGATTTGATTTTCTCGATAATCTAGATCTTGGTTGATCAAAAGATTCTAAACCGATACAATGGAGTTTAAGCTTTTAAATAGAAGAGCCTTTGTATAACTCAACAATATCCTATCATTAAGTTCTTGAGATTGATAGGGTTACCTAATTGAAAAAGCGGGGGTCTAACAACCACACCCAATATTTCTCTTAGCAATCTGTATGGACAAACTAAAATATAATTCCAAGAGAATCAACTAGACAGTCAGAATCAATCAATGGAAATATATCCAAGAGTTGTATCTCTGTTTCACAATGTAATCAGCAAATCAAACAAAGAGAAATCTGTGAGCCTGATTATTATGTGAAACAAATTGAACGGTACCAAAGACCAATGTTCAAGTGTAAATCAATTTATATCAACAACCAAAGGTTGGATTATCTAATTGATTGAACTACGCACAACCTGTGATATTTCAATTATATAAACAAATATAATGCGGAAAAGAAATAACACAGACACCAGAAATTTTTTTAACGAGGAAACCGCAAATGCAGAAAAATCAAGGGACCTAGTCAATATTTGAACACCACAATGTATTAATCCACTACAGACACTAGCCTACTACAAGTTAACTTCGGACTGGAATGTAGTTAAGCCATAACTAATCTCACACTAATCAAGGTACAATCGTGTTCCTTACACTTCTGAATCCCAATAGGACTCTGCGCACTTGATTCCATTAGTTAATCTCACCCACAACTAAGAGTTGCTACGACCCAAAGTCAAAGACTTGATAAACCAATCTATCTCACACAGAAAAGTCTATTGAATAGATAAATTTGTCTCCCACAGAAATACCTAAGGGTTTTTGTTCCGTTTTTTGATAAATGAAGGTGAACAAGAACCAATTGATACACCAGACTTATATTCCCGAAGAACAGCCTAGTAATATCAATCACCTCACAATAATCTTAATTGTATGGTAGCGAAACAAGATATTGTGGAATGACAAACGATGAGACGAAGATGTTTGTGACTACTTTTTATCTTGCCTATCGGAGAATAAATCTCGAGCAAATCTTAGAGAAGATAGTACTTAATCACGATAGAAAACAGCAAGATCATATCATGCAACTACAGTGAAATAGTTGGGTCTGGCTTCACAATCCCAATGAAGTCTTTAAGTCGTTAACCTATAGGGTTTTGGAGAAAACCTAAGGTTAAAGGAGAATCGACTCTAGTCGCAACTAGTATCACACATGAGGTGTGGGGATTAGGTTTCCCAGTTGCTACAGTTCTCCTTTATATAGTCTTCAAATCAGGGTTTGCAATCAATGTTAACTCGGTAACAAAGCATTCAATACTCACCGTTAAATGAATACCTGATTAGACTCAAGCTAATATCTTTCAACTGTTAGATCGAACTTAGCTTATTACACACAAATGAAAATTGACTTCATTTAGATATGAGTAACCGTACCTAAACGTGTGCACCTTGTTGGCTCAACAATAGTTAACCGAAGTTAGCCATATGAACACTTTCATATAAACCTTATTCATCTTAACCATAACGAGTTAAAATGACTCAAATGAAACTAGTTCTAGAGTTGTTCAATTGTTTATATTCTCATAGAAGTATACAAGACACAATTGAACCAAAATCGATTTTGATTCACTCGAATCGATTCATGAACATTATAGCCACGGTTTGCAAAAGATTGTATTCCTTATTATGTAAATATATTAGTTCATGAACAAACCGATTTTAGAACATAACCTACTCAAGTATGCGAACGGGTACGCATACCTAAGTGGTCGGACTAAGTTTGGGTTCGCTAGTATGCGAACGGGTACGCATACCTTCCTAAACTCAGTTGAATTTCTGGAACTTGAAACTCACGCCAGTATGCATACCGGTATGCATACTAAGTTCTCGGACTTCCATAAACCAACCAGTACGCATACGGGTATGCATACTATGTGAAAAAGCGGGGGATCTAACAACCACACCCAATATTTCGCTTAGAATTCTGTATGGACTATCTCCAATATACTTTTAAGAGAATAACCTAGACAGTCATACTCAATCTTAAGAAAAGTACATCAAAGAGTTATATCTCAATTTCTCAGTTCAATCCACAATAAAACAAATAGGAATTTGCAAGCCCGATTGAATATAAAAAATAACTTGGACGGTATCAAAAACCAATATCCAAGTGTCAATCAATTTAATCAACAACCAAAGGTTGGATTCACAATTGATTGAACTTACGCACAACCTATGATATTTCAATTATATAAACAAATATAATGCGGAAAAGAAATAACACAGACACCAGAAATTTTGTTAACGAGGAAACCGCAAATACAGAAAAATCCTGGGACCTAGTCATGATTTAAACACCACACTGTATTAAGCCGCTACAGACACTAGCCTACTCCAAGTTAACTTCGGGCTGGAATGTAGTTGAGCCCTAACAGATCTCACACTGATCAAGGTAAAGTCGAGTTCCTTACGCCTCTAGAACCACGCCGGATTCTGCGCACTTGATTCCCTTAGATGATCTAACCCACAACTAAGAGTTGCTACGACCCAAAGTCGAAGACTCCATAAACCAATCTGTCTCACACAGAAAAGTCTATTGAATAGATAAATCTGTCTCCCACAGATAAACCTATGAGTTTTGTTCCGTCTATTGATAAATAAAGGTGAACCGGAACCAATTGATATACCGGACTTATATTCCCGAAGAACAACCTAGAAATATCAATCACCTTACAATAATCCTAATCATATGGTAGCGAAACAAGATATTGTGGAATCACAAACAATGAGACGAAGATGTTTGTGACTACTATTTATCTTGCCTATAGGGATTAAATCTCGAGCAAATCTTAGAGAAGATAATATTCAATCACGATAGAAAACAGCAAGATAAGAACACGCAACTACAAAGAAAATAGTTGGGTATTGTTTCACAATCCCAATGAAGTCTTCAAGTCGTTAACCTACATGGTTTGGTGAAAAACCTAAGGTTAAAGGAGAATCGACTCTAGTCGAAACTAGTATTACACATGAGGTGTGGGGATTAGGTTTCTCAGTTGCTAGAGTTCTCCTTTATATAGTCTTCAAATCAGGGTTTGCAATCAATGTTACCTTGGTAACAAAGCATTCAATATTCACCGTTAAATGAAAACCTGATTAGACTCAAGCTAATATCTTTCAACCGTCAGATCGAACTTAGCTTGTTACACACAAATGAAAAGTGACTTCATTTAGATATGAGTAACCGTACCTAAACGCGTGCACCTTTGTTGGCTCAACAATAGTTAACCGAGGTTAGCCATATGAACACTTTCATATCGACCTTATTCATCTTAACCATAACTAGTTCAAATGACTCAAATGAAACTAGTTCTAGAGTTGTTCAATTGTTTATATTCTCATAGAAGTATATAAGACACAATTGAAGAAAAATCGATTTCGATTCACTCGAATCAAGACATGAATATTATAGCCACGGTTTGAAAAATATTGCATTCATTAATATATAAATGTATTAGTTCATGAACAAACCGATTTTAGAACATTATCCACTCAGGTATGCAAACGGGTACGCATACCTAAATGGCCGGACTAAATTCGGGTTTGCTAGTACGAGAACTGGTACGCATACCTTCCAAACTCAGCAGAAATTCCCGAACCTGAACCTCATGCCAATATGCGTACCGGTATGCGTACAAGGTTCCCGGACTTTCACAAAACCAAGCAGTACTCATACGGGTATGCATACCATGGTTCCCAGACTTGGATTACATATATATAAGTACGCATACTATGCTTATATCCAATTGTTATAAACTCTCATTTCAATCATTGAAACATTTTCGGAAGACGACAATAGCTGTCTCACACAAACTATTAGCTTTGAAGCAATTTTCAAGTGATCGAATGATCAATACGAAACATTCCGAGTCTACATCAAATGACCGTCTCACACAAATCATGTAGATATTACAAGGTGATTTTCACATGATCAGCTTTTGACTTTCGTCAAGAATATAAGATGAACTTGGTTAAAGCGAAAGCTTACCAACACATATTTTGAGAAATATGTAAGCGAGTTAAACTCAGCTCGAAATATCAAATGTGTATAACCGAAGTCTATATAGCTATACGACTTTTGTCTCAAATTGGAGACAGAGTAGATAGACTTTTGAGTGATAGATGAGTTCAAGTCTCCACATACCTTTTGTTGATGAAATTCCATAAGCTACCCTTAGTAGTTCTTCGTCTTTGATCGATGAATGCCGTGAAGTCTAATGCTCAATTACATTTTATATCCTAATCCGAGACTTAGCTATAAGTAGATTAGAAATCAAGACTTATAGTTTTGACAACTAAACTTGACAACAAGCTTGAGATAGCAACGCTTGCGAGTTCGACCGAGCAGTGCTCTAACAATCTCCCCCTTTGTCAATTTTAGTGACAAAACTCTCAATACATATGGAATACAAAATAAATAAACTTTGTAGCTCTTAATCCAAATGCTTGATTTCCTTGGTTCTTCAACATTACTCGAAATCTTCGTCACTTCCATGTACTCCAGTGATTCTGAATGTGTTACAATCAGCATCGTAGTTGTTTAAGATCCGTAGCTATAACAATGAGATAACAATTGCTCTCAATCATTGTTATACAGTGTCATGGTATTATTACACAGCATCAAAGTCCAATTGTATCAAAACTTTGACAACAATACTATGGTGATATGTATCACTCCCCCTTAGTTAATACGTCATCTCACATGAAAACCACTCCCCCTTACATAATGATCCATAAACCATATGTATTTGTAGTGTGAACTACACATTAATTCTCCCCCTTTTTGTCAATAAAAATTGGCAAAGGTATGAAAACTAGTGGGATCCTAATGAAATTTCCATAGAGATACTTCATGACCAAAAGAGAACAACAATATTTGCATAGAGACATGTAATAGACTTAATATTTATAGACAAAAGTTCATCCTATCTTCCATCAATATTTGCATAATGACATAGTAGGCTTAACTTTTGTTGTCAAAAGTTCATTCAATCTTTTATCAATATTTGCATAATGACATATGAAAGACTTAACTTTTGACATATATGAGACAATCATAGTTCACGGACGCAAACACACATATCCCATATCAAGTTGCAATATATAAAACCATAAATATTAATACTGCAAAATCATCTTCCAAATAAACTTTAGAATTTAAATAAATAAATCTAAAAACATTGCAAGGTGAAAATCGTTGGAAATAGCTATGTGTACTCACAATAATGGCTATTCCAAACCCTAGTTATCCTTCTTAAAACACAAGAATAAATTCTCATAAGAAATTTCCTAGACATTAAGGCCTCTAAAAAATTATTTATCGTCCCCGAACTCCTTGTCGTCAACAACCATTGGAACATAAGGTTCATGAAGAAAGTAGTCAATTCCAACAAACCTTCTAGACTGATGCCGAACCAGGGCCTTCTGAATTTCGAGAGTCCTCAAAACAATAGCCTTAATTTGATGAATCTCCTTTCTTGTCTCAATCAACTCTCCAAGAACACCAGAAAACTTCTGAAGATTTGAAGGAACAGCTCTTGGTTTCCTCACATTCCTTCTTTTTATTTTCAAAGTTGATGGAACAGGAGATTTATATTTTTCCTTCATGATTGATGGATTAACAATCATATTCACATCTTTTCCATCAGAAGACATAATGCTTGGATTCTCCATACACGTATGAGATTGTGGGAGGAATTCACAAATCAGACTCAACAAGCAGTCTTGTGATAGAAAAGAGTCTTTTAGAGAAGGAAAAAGGAATGTAGGGTTACAGAACCTTTATACACTAAAAAGGATTCACGTACGCACAACTCACAACCCTAAAGAAGGAAGAATTGTCGATTTTAACCCTCTTTTATTGATCAAATAGAGTAAACCCCTTTCAATATCAATTAGATATGAAATAATAGAAGAATTCCAAAACGGTAAACCAAAACCAAAAAAGAAAAGCAAAAGTAAAATTTTCTTTTCCTAAAGCCTGAAGTGTGCAAACCCTTGTCTCTTTTGAACCAAGCACATGAGACAAGATACACAACCAACACAATTAAGTTGTGCTGGGGTGAACAATAATTTGTCCACCATAACCTTCTTGAATGAAATTCTTAGAAACCTATTTCACAGACTGTTTAGACCGTATTCTTTTCTCTAGAGGTCTAATTTTTTCTTTGGAAATTAACTTATTCGGAGAAGAGATGAGATTACATACCTCAGACGACTTTTGAACAAGTTTGAGCTTGTTTGCTAATCGATTCGCTATTCGTTGAAGTTTGTTGACATATCTTATCTTATGTTTATACTTGAAACACTTGGAAAGTTCATGACCATTGAGAGTACAGTAAGAACATGTCAACACGGAAAAAGGTTCAGACGTCATAGCTGTGCAGGCTGCTAGGCAAATGGTAGAACCTGCAAAATTAGAACCCGAATTTCCAGTAGACTTCCATTTTATCCTCCAAGGTGGTTGAAGTTTCTCCTAGAAGAATATCGAGATTTATGTATGTATTGCTACAGTTATCAAAATCAATATTTTCACAGAGGAGTACAACACTTGATTTTTTGTCTTCATTAAAATCATAGTGATCAGACATTTCATCAAGAGTTACAGCAAGACCTTTCTTTCCAGTGTATTTTCTACGATTTGGACACTCATTTGCAAAATGACCAAAACCTTTACACTTGAAGCACTGTGGCATATCCTCATCATTAGTATCGTCAGTATCCCTGTTTTTAGGAGGAACACGATTATGAGGTTTAACTGATGACTTAGGTTTATCTCTTGTGAACCGTTTACTTTTCTTCAAAAGAAGATCTCTAAACTGTCTAGTGATCAAAGAGACTGACTTGTCAAGATCTTCATCTGATGAATTAGTCTCAGAAAGATCATCTTTAGAGATGCCAACACTTTTACTTTTATCAAGTAATTTAGTGTTCTTTTATGCTTTGAAGGCAATATCCTTTCCATATTTGGATACATGCTCATGATCAAAGATCTTTAACTTCCCAACAAGAGTATTTCTGGAAAGGGCATCAAGGTTATTTCCTTCAACGATGGCATGTTTCTTAGAATCGTATCTGGATGGCAATGATCTGAGAATTTTCATCACAATGTCCTTTTCAGGAATAGTCTTACCCAATGCAAACGATGCATAAACAATTTAAGACACTTTGTGATTAAACTCATCAAATGAATCTTCATCTGCCATACAAAGGTTTTCCCAATCAGAATTTAGGTTTTAAAGACTAGCTTCTTTTTCACAGTTATTCCCTTCAAATACGGTTTCTAAGATATCCCAAGCATCTTTAGACAGAGTGCACGTAGTCACATGGTGCTGAAGATCTGGGGTAATGGCATGCATGATTGCATTCAATCCGTCAGAATTTTGCTTTGCAGCAAGAATCTCGACAGGATCATAATCACCAATATCCTTTGGAACAGTTACATCGCCTACTGTAACAACCGGAGGAAAATAGCCATTAACAACATAAACCCATGATTGAAAATCACGCGCTTGAAGAAAGGCACGCATAACAATTTTCCACCATAGGTAATTCGAGCCATCGAAGACTGACGGTACGTTTATAGAGATAACACTTCTGTTCATAGAGTCAGATCGCTACAAACACATACTTATGAGGTCTTAAACGTATTTGCCTGCTCTGATACCAATTGAAAAAGCGGGGGTCTAACAACCACACCCAATATTTCGCTTAGCAATATGTATGGACTAACTCCAATATACTTTTAAGAGAATCAACTAGACAGTCAGACTCAATCTTAAGAAAAGTATATCAAAGAGTTATATCTCAATTTCTCAATTCAATCGGCAATCAAACAAATAGGAATTTGAGAGCCCGATTGAATATACGAAATAACTTGGACGGTATCAAAAACCAATATCCAAGTGTCAATCAATTTAATCAAAAACCAAAGGTTGGATTCACAATTGATTGAACTTACGCACAACCTGTGATATTTCAATTATATAAATAAATATAATGCGGAAAAGAAATAACACATACACCAGAAATTTTGTTAACGAGGAAATCGCAAATGCAAAAAAAACCCGGGACCTAGTCCATATTTGAACACCACACTATATTAAGCCGCTACAGACACTAGCCTACTTCAAGTTAACTTCGGACTGGAATGTAGTTTAGCCCTAACCAATCTCACACTGATCAAGGTACAATCGCGTTCCTTACGCCTCTAGAACCACGTCGGATTCTGCGCATTGATTCCCTTAGCTGATCTCACCCACAACTAAGAGTTGCTACGACCCAAAGTCGGAGACTTGATAAACCAATCTGTCTCACACAGGAAAGTCTATTAAATAGATAAATCTGTCTCCCACAGATAAACCTATGAGTTTTGTTCCGTCTTTTGATAAATCAAGGTGAACATGAACCAATTGATATACCGGACTTATATTCCCGAAGAACAACCTAGAAATATCAATCACCTCACAATAATCTTAATCTTATGGTAGCGAAACAAGATATTATGGAATCACAAACGATGAGACGAAGATGTTTATGACTACTTTTTATCTTGCCTATCGGAGATTAAATCTCGAGCAAATCTTAGAGAAGATAGTACTCAATCACGATAAAAAACAACAAGATCAAAACACGCAACTACAGAGAAAATAGTTGGGTCTGGCTTCACAATCCCAATGAAGTCTTCAAGTCGTTAACCTACAGGGTTTTGTGAAAAACCTAAGGTTAAAGTAGAATCGAATCTAGTCGCAACTAGTATCACACATGAGGTGTGGGGATTAGGTTTCCCAGTTGCTAGAGTTCTCCTTTATATAGTCTTCAAATCAGGGTTTGTAATCAATGTTACCTTGGTAACAAAGCATTCAGTTTTCACCGTTAGATGAAAACCTGATTAGACTCAAGCTAATATCTTTCAACCGTTAGATCGAACTTAGCTTGTTACACAAAAATGAAAAGTGACTTCATTTAGATATGAGTAACCGTACCTAAACGTGTGCACCTTTTTTGGCTCAACAATAGTTAACCGAGGTTAGCCATATGAACACTTTCATATCAACCTTATTCATCTTAACCATAACTAGTTCAAATGACTCAAATGAAACTAGTTCTAGAGTTGTTCAATTGTTTATATTCTCATAGAAGTATACAAGACACAATTGAAGCAAAATCGATTTTGATTCACTCGAATCAAGTCATGAACATTATAGCCACGGTTTGTAAAAGATTGCATTCCTTAATATATAAATGTATTCGTTCATGAACAAACCGATTTTAGAACATTATCCACTCAGGTATGCAAACGGGTATGCATACCTAAATGGCCGGACTAAGTTTGGGTTCGCCAGTACGCGAACTGGTATGCATACCTTCCAAACTCAGTAGGAATTCCCAGACCTGAACCTCACGCCAGTACGCGTACCGGTATGCGTACAAGGTTCCCGGACTTTCACAAAACCAAGCAGTATGCATACGGGTATGCATACCATGGTTCCCGAACTTGGATTACATATATGCAAGTACGCATACTATGCTTATATCCAATTGTTCTAAACTCTAATTTCAATCATTGAAACATTCTCGGAAGACGACAATAGTTGTCTCACACAAACTATTAGCTTTAAAGAAATTTTCAAGTGATCGAATGATCAATACGAAACATTCCGAGTCTACATCAAATGACTGTCTCACACAAATCATGTAAGATGTTACCAGGCGATTTTCATATGATCATCTTTTGACTTTCGTCAAGAATATAAGATGAACTTGGTTAAAGCGAAAGCTTACCAACACATATTTCGAGAAATATGTAAGCGAGTTAAACTCAATTCGAAATATCAAATGTGTATAATTAAAGTCTATATAGCTATACGACTTTTGTCTCAAATAGGAGATAGAGCAGATAGACTTTTGAGTGATAGATGAGTTCAAGTCTCCACATACCTTTTGTTGATGAAGTTCCACAAGATCCCTTTATTAGTTCTTCGTCTTTGATTGATGAATGCCGTGAAGTCTAATGCTAAACTAAACTTTCTATCCTAATCCGAGACTTAGCTATAAGTAGACTAGAAATCAAGACTTATAGTTTTGACAACTAAACTTGACAACAAGCTTGAGATAGCAACGCTTGCGAGTTCAACCGAGCAGTGCTCTAACACTATGGTCCCCGGACTTGGAATATCTTGCAACAATTAGCATACAAGTACGCATACTGTGCAATATCCAATCATGATTATTTGTTCTAAACTCCAATTTAAATCATTGAAACATTCTTAGAAGACGACAATAGCTGTCTCACACAAACTATTAGCTTCGAAGCAATTTTCAAGTGATCGAATGATCAATACGAAACATTCCGAGTCTACATCAAATGACCGTCTCACACAAATCATGTAAGATATTACAAGGTGATTTTCACATGATCATCTTTTGACTTTCGTCAGGAATATAAGATGAACTTGGTTAAAGCGAAAGCTTACCAACACATATTTTGAGAAATATGTAAGCGAGTTAAACTCAGCTCGAAATATCAAATGTGTATAACCGAAGTCTATATAGCTATAGGACTTTTGTCTCAAATTGGAGACAGAGTAGATAGACTTTTGAGTGATAGATGAGTTCAAGTCTCCACATACCTTTTGTTGATGAAGTTCCACAAGCTCCCCTTAGTAGTTTTTCATCTTTAATCGATGAACGCCGTGAAGTATAAAACTCAACCACACTTTCTATCCTAATCCGAGACTTAGATATACGACTAAAAATCAAGACTTATAGTTTTGGTAACTAAACTTGACAACAAGCTTGAGATAGCAACGCTTGCGATTTCGACCGAGCAGTGCTCTAACACTAATACTCCCTCCGTCCAAGTTATATAGGCGGACAAGGGATTTTTTTTTTCCAACTAGATAGGCGGAGTTCATGACATATGTAAAATCACGCCACATTGTCCATTTCCTCAACTGTAATAAATAAATTTATTTTCCATATATAACACTTATCAACCAGCAATGAAAATTAATTTGTTACGATTTAAGTTTAACAAAATAGGAAAAGGATAATCATCGTTTTCTTTTCTAAAATATGGATCGATTAATCAGATCTTTATAGTGTATATTTTTAGACATGAAGAATTATTTTGATTAATTTGTTTCTTTTACTAGTTTTAAGTTGTGTTTGATTCGTTTTCGTTGCTTTGCAGTTCTATCTGTTACTTGAAGGGGTGCATCAACAAAAGAAAATTGGCGTTTAAGTTTGTGATGAAAAGATTTTGAAATCTTGAAATTCTAAAGCTTGAATATAAGGATCAAATCTTATGGATTGTACCTCCTGATCATGATCCATGATAAAAATTGTAAAAAAGCGATGAGACTTTTAAAAAATAAAAACGATGAAGGTGAAATTCCCACGATTCTTATTTCTTATTGTATTTTCTTTTCCAGTAATATAGCCTTTAATTATAGCCGAGAATACATATTTTTGAGGATTTGAAGAATATAAATACAACAACAAATTGGTTTTCTTCCTTAATTTATTAGTGTTATGTATGGAAAGTATATTTTGTTAGTTTTTTTTATGAGAAGGAACATGTGGCATGATTTTATTGGCGTGGCACATGGGGCACACCCAAACACTAGCACAAAGGATCTGGACCCTATTAGTTTTTCTTAATCAATGAGGTCATTCCAAAAATAATAATAAAAAATAATATTTTATATACTTAAATGTGCTGAATACATCCGATATTTTTTGGACAAAAATATTGCAACAGTAATGTTTTTGGCTATAAAAATGTTATAATCTTTTTCTTTTGCCGGTAAATAAAACAAAACAAAATTTTAATTTCCAAAATACTATGATTTTAGTATTGTTCGTTAGAAATATATATTGAGTGCACTAAGATACTTTTATTTTGGAAAATATAGGATTCGCAGAAAAAGAAAAAGATTATACAACAAGTTTACAATTTCTTTAGGGGACCAAACTTAGCCAATTCGTTTGATACAAAAGAAAGTGCATCTTGCATCTTCCAAACTTTGCATCCCCTTTACAAGTGTCCTTTGTTACCACAATAATAACAAATGTTAGTAACATAAGGAATGTGAGTTTTAATGTCACCTTTTTGTGGATCCACTTGCACTGGAGCTTGACAAGTTTTGTCTTTCCCATTTTTGTTCAATGTTGTTGCTTTCTTGACATTACCATGGGTGTTTTATTTGATAGCTGCACTTGAAGAGTTTGGATGAACATGATTCTTAGGCTTGACAAACTTTATTTCTCGAGAAGAAATAAGAGAATCTTTGTCGTCAGTGGAAGCCTCTGGTTGACAAGAATTTCTAGCCTTGACGAATTTTACCTCTTTGCTAATATTTGAAGCATTTATTCCCTTATAACCCAATCCTCAATGATTCTTACTTGCTTCTAACATAGAGGTTGAATTATTTGAGCTATCATTAAACTTTTGCAAATCCAAATTTTCTTCTTCCAACATCTTGATTTATCAACAGCACTAGTTAGATCAGCTTCACGGTGTTTTTGTCGAGAGAGATATGCATTTTCTTTCTCTTCAAAAATCACTTGTTGATAGTTAATCCTTGCTTCAGATTTATCAAGTTTCTCTTCCAACAAATGGACCTTTTTAAGAGCAGCATCACGATCTTTCTCTAACAGTTCTGCTTGAGAAAGACTAGCATTTACTTTGTATTCAAGACTCTATATTTGTTGAGAATCATCTTCCATCAATTTTTTGACATCTTGACAAACTCTTTCACATTCAGCAGTCTTTGATTGTAAATCAACTTTAAATATGTTTTCCCTTTCAAGAGACATACTTAGGTGATTGTTGCTAGTAAGCAATCGCTCACAAACCTGTTTCAGCTTAGAGGCTAATACATCCATATGACTTGCATCATCCCTGAAAGGGTTTCTGTTTGAGTCATCAGGCATGCCTACGGGACTTAGTTTTAACTCATCATGAGATCCTTTGGACTCATTCAAGATAATATCAGAAGAACATTTCAAATTTGATTCACATGAGGACCGTTGCCACCGTTTGTAACCTCAGATTCAGAGAGTGGTTTAGCAACCTCTTGTGATACGTTAATTAAGTATTTTCTTCACTTTATCTTAATCTTACTTTGACTCATGTCTTATAGGTTAGATCACACCAAATACATATTGTTAGATCTTTTCGTGTTTGCCCGCTCTGATACCAATTGAAATGACTAGGGTACCAAGTACACCATAATCTTTTCGATATCAACCTATATAACCGGTAGCTTGCGTGCTCTAAATGTCCGATACCTTGCGCGATCTAGTATAGACAGAGACTGTCAAGAAGATATCAACGACAAGGTATACACTTGGTATATAGTACAAAACTCAACCTAACTATAGGGATCAACCCAAGTGTTTTGATTAAAGTACAAGTGTATTTATTTCAATTATAAAGACAAGCTAAATAATGCGGAAGAAAAGTAAATAACACAACACATGTTTTTGTTAAGAAGGAAACCGCATATGCAGAAAAACCCCGGGACCTAGTCCAATTTTGAATACTCTTAGAATTAAGCCACTATACAAAGACCACTGCCAACTTCGTATAGTTGAAACCAAGTAATCTACCCCTAATTACATAGTCTCCTTAGTATCCATGAGCCTACAACTAAACTGAGCAACGCACGTGATTCCTAAGATAGAGTCCACTATCTTAATTTTCTTCACCATCCATGAAGACTTCTTGTACTCAACTCCTTTGGATCATCTTCCGAAACAATAAAAGGACTAAACTGTATTCGATAATTGTTCTCTCAATCTCAAAAAGTAAATCAGAGATTTATGTTGAGTCGAACAAAGGCTCTTGCGTTTAATCTAATAAACTAATTTATTTGTCAAATCTACCAAATCTAGATTATCAAGATAACCAAATTTAGGTATACAAACTATCAGATTCAGATATTGAAGAGTACCCCAAATGATAGCTTGTCGATCTAATATGTCTAGCAATAAGATGTCTATCAAAAGATAAACACCGCTATGTCAGATCCCAACCGATCAAGTATGTGCACGAAATAATTCACAAAGATAAGAAATTTTATCATTTTTAAATCTTCAATGTCTTCAATATACCTACACAAATAAACTTGATTCCACTTATGATCGATCACATACATAACCGAGTCTGTTAACAATGAATGATCAAAAATCTACCGTCAAATCTAAAGACAGATATAAATTGTCGTTAATCCCTGGATCTAGTTTGAGTGACCTTATGTCAAAAGATAAGGATATCAAGAATAATCAAACTAGGTGCAATCAAGGTTTAACAACCGTTAGTCAATCAAATCAATAATCGAAAATTAAAATACCATTGCAAATTCTACTTTTCCACCAATGGTACTATCTAGACGCTTCTTGATCCCACAAAAGTCTTTAAACTAGCAGATGTACGAGATTTCGCCTAGTTTACTATCCTCTCCAATATAGTATTACAAGTAATACTATTAGTCGGATACAACATTAACTACACAATAAAGTGTTTGTCTCAGGATGAGTTTGTAAGAAGATAAACTTTATTATTTATAGACCAAGGTAGTTTGGACACCAAGGAATTTCCTTAACCGGAAATATTATCAAGATATGCAATATACACCAATTTTTGGTTTTGTCTAATTCCAACTGCAATACTGAACTCCCCCGTTGATTACAACTCAATATTATCTAGCATACAAGTGTACTTTACTAATATATCTTCTAGAGATACGATTTATTAACTGGAAAAATAAAACATATATATTCTAAAATCTCATTAGAAGATTCTCAAACATTCCGGTTTGGGATCTCACCTTGAGTATCAAGGAATATCTTTGAATAATAAGAGAATATGACTTTACACATGTTCAAATTACTCACTATGTCGACACCTTGAACTTTCCAATTTCGCAAACCCACATTCCGAAAATAACAAAGACCCTATAGAATATGTGAAACCAAAAATATGATTTGCTATGGGATCGGTTCTGTTAGAGATCCCCAATAAGGATCGGTCCTGTTATAGATTCCCAATAGGCAGGGATCGGTCCTGCTATAGATCCACAATAGAAACCAGACCACCAATCCCATCGATTCCTTTCAACTATGATACAAGTTTCGCAAGTCTACTTCCTTAAAAACATGTAATTAAACATAGTTTTCTAGGTATAAAATGATATCTTTTTCAGGTAAGTGAAGTCATGCCTACATGTAGTATTTACTTCAAGGTATTTCTAAATTCAGAGATGTATGGAAGCTCAAAACACTAAAACTCTTTTTTTTGTTTTGCTAAATAATGGTAAGAAAAAATAGTTCAGTAATTTTATAATACATCAACTTAAGATCACATGAGAATTTTAAGGACCGTGTTGGGATTTTACCCTTTCCCAAACATGTACAATTTATTATACTAGTATCAAGTTTGATAAAAGAAATCAATAATAGTCACAATATTATTACCCGAAAACATCAAGAAATGTACTACATAATCTCAAATATACAACACCGCAGAGCAAATGGGTTCATAATCACTGGATAAGAATTATATCATGCATTGGAACATCCACGGCAATTGTTTTCATTTCTAAATTTGTAAGAAACAAAAGAAGGTCGAAAAATATACCAATTTCAACACCCAATCCATTCATCCCAGAGATAACCACAATAAACCCAAACAACCTCCTCATCAAGGGTGTGAAATCGTAAATCGTGGAGCGAATGGTCTTTCAATTTTGAAAATCGAATCGTATATTGAATCATGAATTGAAGTTTCACAGTTGTTTTTAATTTTACCTAGGAAAAAAAATAATATTGGTATATTAGGTACACATCATAAAGTCACCCAAAACAAAGATAAATAAAATTGTCCCTGAGTTGTAAACAAAGACCGAGCATAACATAGTGGTTTAGTATCACCCAAATGAACTATAGGTCAAGTGTTTGATCCCGTGTTCTCAACTTTTCTGGCCTTTTTTTTTTTTTCGTTTGACTTTGACAAAAATAAAAAATCGCACAAAGAAAATAATCTCTACGATTCTTATAAGATGTGATTTATTTTAGTGATTTGAATTGTTTTTGAAAATTTTAAATCGAATCAAACGATTTGAATCAAAAATCGTACGATTTTAAAAACCATGCTCCTCATTATTGTTCCACGTCCAAGTTGCCGACAATGAAGATTTCCAACAATATCATTTGAACTCCCATCACCTAATCCCATCGTTAAAATGAAGGGAGTAAAACCATAATGGTAACCTACAAATATATGCAGCTTAATTAACATCTTGCTTTATGATGAAACGGAAAGAACATGTAGATTAAGTCGCTCCTCATTAGATTCCATAAAGGACAACTGCACAAAAGTCCATTCATTAAAATGAATTTACGGATCAGTGTTATTGTGCGCTATATATGTGACCATAGTTCCAAATAGGAAGCTAAACGATACTACAACGCATATCACCAACTAATGAAATGAAAAATGATATATAAGCACTAAAACTAAAAAACAGTAGAAAACAACTTTCGTTTTTATTTTGGTTCACCAGGTTAACTGTTTGCGCCTTCAAAAAAATATTCATGTAAAATATTTCTCGTACATTAGCAATGAAAATGCAAACAACTCAAGTAAATCGAGGAAGAACCAAACAAAATCTTGAAAACTAAATAGACAACAAAGAAATCTTCATGGGATTTTCATATATGATCAATGTATCTTAAAGGGGAAATTGAATGAAAATAATGGGTGTTACCTCAGCACCCAAATCTGATAACTATAGTACTTTGAATTCAAAGGAAATTTATTGTTAAAACAACAACCTATTGATTTATATTGGTTAAATGCGACGAAGGTGATTATATCAACACTCTTGTGGAAGCACATATCCGTCTTCACTCAAAAAGTATGTTGATTACCAGTACCTAGAAGATCGTTGCATCTTAGCGCCAACTACATAAATTTATATATATAAAAAAATAATCAAAAATATAAATATTCTTACCAAAGAATTGATGATTGAAGTGAGATCGATGAATGACCTTCAAATGAAATTAAGGTTTTTTCTTTTCCTTCTTCTGGTTTTCATTTCGTTTCATTCCATCCTTCTTCATCATGATGGTAAGCAATTTAAAACCTAACTAAACACTGAACACAGAAATCAAAAATTGAGAGAGGTTAATAATAAGGGACAATTGGTAACATATCTATGTCTAAGAAAACCCTAATTATCTAATCCACATGTAATTCATTTAATATTAATTATAATTACTGTCTAAATTGTAAATAGAGGATGCTTAACTCGGGTAGAATGTGAGAAAGAGAAGTAAGCATCTATGGTAATGAATGAAGTGGGGGTAGTTCTCCAATCCAGTGATGACAGAAGTGGATAGTTTTCTTAATGGAAGATCGGAGGGTATGAACTATGAAGTGGGGTAGTCGTTTAGATACGAGAGGTGTAAGTATGGAGTAAATATATTTTTGCTCTTAATTGTGTTAATTGTGTAGGGTCAGAGTGAATGAGAGAGCACAAGTTCTTAATACTCTCGCCATAACTCTCCATATCATCAAAAAGTGGGTCAGAATGAATGTGATGAGAGTATTTGGTTTCAAATATCATCTTGTTTAGGGGTGAGCATTAGGCTCGGAATCCGCGGATTTTACTCGCCCGGCCATATTTTTGCAGAGGGGTGCCCAGACCGTAACTAATGGATTGGATAGAGACGAGATTTTTGAAATCCAATGGATTACAAATTGGGCCTGAGTGCATCCATAAAAATCCGTTGAATATCCATACCCATTAGATTGACAAAGATTCAAACTTGAGATGTGATTGTTTCTTTTCGATACCAAGTGCTCACCTTAGTTGTCGTCGCAACTCTAATGGTAGACACCTATTTCATTACTTTGTTATCTGGTGGGCTTGATTTAGTGTATCTTGCAATTTCATTAGACATTAGCTGCTAACGCAAAAGAGTTATACAATGCTTGACCCTTTCTAGTTAGGTTCCAAATTTCCCATAATTTGACATATCACATTGTACTGTTGTTTTCTGAGAGCAACATAGAAACAAAAAAAATAAAAAAATCTATCACATCTCAAGTTTTATTTCTCTATTACAAATTTTAATTATTAAATAAAACAAATCTATTGAATTATCCGCATCTATTCCGTTCATCCATGCATCCAAAGATGCAAATCCGTCAAATGCCGTATTGAATTCTTTGTTAGATAGGTGGATAGATGGATATGGTCCAGATCAGCCCACTACATTCCAACGGTCTGGATCATTGTGCCTCTATTTATAAACAAGGCCTACCCAAAAATACCCGAGTCCATCTATTCTAGGCGAATGAAAACGGCAAAACTAGGGTTTCGTAACTTCATTAGGGTTTGCTTCACAAATCCAACAGTAGAGGTTTATCATATCTTGTACCCAAACCTAATCTGAACCGTTGAATTATATTTATAAGCTATCCTGAACTATTAGTTCACATCAGAACTCTTGGCTTTGAGAGGGGCTGCCATTGTTTTTCTTCGTCGCCGCAGATTAGTTGTTTCTCATTCATCTCACGAGGTAATATCAATCTATTGCTTAACTCTGTTATTTGTTTTGATTTGATTTAGTCATATGAATCTGATTGTTTGGTAGTTGAATCTACGTTTTTTCTTATGTTTTCAAAATAGTCTCTGTAAAAATCGTTTTTGAAAGCATTTAGATGTGATATCTTTATCTGGTGGTGACTTAAATGTACTCCTGAAAACAATTTTATGAATGTAATCAAGGCTTGAATCTCAAAAGGGCTACTTTTTCACATAAACCATTATGTGAAAGATAAACTAATTAGCCTGAGAATTGGTACTCTTTTGTTCCATAGGCCTTTGGTACAGGAGCATTTTTAGTTACTTGTTGGATTTGGATGTTACATATATATGTTTTCTATGCTGTTTTTGATTCAAACCATTCATATATTACATTAAAAAAAATCAATTGATCTTAAATTATTTAGTTTTTTTCTTTCTATATAGGCTCTGAGATTATAAATAATGAAGGTTTCTTACATAGCTAAGAATGTTGTTTAAACTCTATTTGTTTTGAACCGTGTGTCAATATTTGTTGGGGAATGTGAACATTAGAATTGGTATGAAAAGGGAAACTGGATTTGATTTTGATTATCTGCTCTTGTTACTTGCTTTAGGAATCAATGTGTGGTTGTGTTTTCTTTCTGTTTAGGATCTTTAGATCTAATTTTTTTTATTACATTCTTAGGATCTTTAGATCTAATTAGTTGCGTCTTAGTTTGTAACTTAAATTGAAGCTGGTTTGAGATGAATGTTGTTTGAACTATATTTGATCTTAATTACTCAGTTTGGTTTTGAATAATGAGTTTTGTCGAATAGTTTGTAACTTAAATTGAAGCTGGTTAGTGAAGAATGTTTATTGAACTGTTTATCAATTCTTTTTGGACAATATAGAACCATGTTGTAGTAATTAGGATAAAAAAATGATAATGTGATTTATGATTGATGATACATGAGGCGTAATATTGGTTTCATCTGCCTTTGCATTATGTTTTATGACTACCTGTGTGTGTTATAATATTTTTTCTATTCATTATTGTTTGCAATTTGCCACAATGATGATGCATCTTATTTCGTGGTCAAGTATATTTGCATATAGTTTAAGAAACAAGATCCCTGTGTTAAAATAAACATGCTCTGCAGATGTCTCACCGAAAGTTTGAGCACCCAAGACATGGTTCGTTGGGATTTCTTCCTAGGAAAAGGGCTGCACGCCACAGAGGAAAAGGTTTTTGTTTTCCCTAATCTTTATCTTTATTTTGTTCAGTGCGTTCGTGAAATTGTATCGAGTAATGATGCATTTGTTCTTGCAATAATTGACATTTATCATTTTTTGTTGCCAAGAGAGTTTTAGTAAGAGCTTTGAGAAACAATACTGTTTGTAGTGGCAACCTTATGCTTATCTATGTTTATTACTTGCATTGTCGCTATTCCTCACAGTTCAATGATGCTTGTGCAGTGAAGTCCTTCCCCAAGGATGATCCATCAAAGCCATGTAGATTGACTGCATTCCTAGGATACAAGGCTGGGATGACTCACATTGTTCGAGAGGTTGAAAAACCTGGATCAAGTGAGTTTTTTTTTTTTTTTTTTTTTCATTTTCTAATAACAACTTCATTAGTGTTTCATATATAAATTGAACTCAGTTTTATTTACCTAGTTGCTCCATTTTTACAGAACTGCATAAGAAGGAGACATGTGAAGCAGTGACAATCATAGAAACACCACCTATGGTTGTAGTTGGAGTTGTTGGATATATTAAAACACCCCGAGGCCTGCGTTCACTTGGGACTGTGTGGGCTCAGCATCTTAACGAGGAAGTGAAGAGGCGATTTTACAAGAATTTTGCCAAGTCCAAGAAGAAGGCATTTGTCAAGTACTCCAAGAAATATGAAACTGAGGAAGGGAAGAAGTATATCCAATCTCAGTTGGAAAAACTGAAGAGGTACTGCACTGTGATTCGTGTCTTGGCTCATACCCAGGTATGTTATTTCGTCTAAAGCTGTACATTCCAGTCATTTGATTGTCAACAATTGCACCCATTACCAATTCGGGAAGATTGACTGGTTCTTCTTGAGATAATGGCTTGGGTTGCTATACCTATTTGTGGCCATTCTGATTCATGGCTCTTCAATACCATGTTATCCGGGAAACTCCATGCACATAATATTTTTTATTGTATTGTTTTGTTATAGGTGACCATTTATTTGGAATTCAATTGGCTTGTTGACTTTGTTAGATTTTTACTGAGCCATTTGTCTGTTGTCTGTTTGTAGATTCGAAAGATGAAGGGGTTGAAGCAAAAGAAAGCCCATCTGATGGAGATCCAAGTAAATGGTGGAGATACTGCTCAAAAGGTTGACTTTGCTTATGGCTTTTTTGAGAAACAGGTTCCCGTTGATGCCATATTTCAGAAGGACGAGATGATTGATATAATTGGTGTGACAAAGGGTAAGGGTTATGAAGGTGTGGTTACTCGATGGGGTGTTACTCGTCTTCCTCGTAAGACTCACAGAGGTTTGCGTAAGGTTGCTTGTATTGGTGCTTGGCATCCTGCTAGAGTTTCCTACACAGTTGCTAGGGCTGGTCAAAATGGATACCACCACCGGACTGAAATGAACAAAAAGATTTACAGGCTTGGGAAGGTTGGCCAGGAGTCTCACACAGCACTCACTGAGTTTGATAGGTACAGTGACATCTCTCGGATCTAGTTTCTGTTTCCACTGTTTCCTAGGTTGGTTTATTTTGGTGGTTGATTCATCCATCCTTACTCTGTTTCTGACCTTCCTACTGAATTTTTCTCACTAATCAGGACTGAGAAGGATATTACTCCCATGGGTGGTTTCCCTCATTATGGTATTGTGAACGAAGACTATCTGCTGATCAAAGGTTGCTGTGTTGGGCCAAAGAAGCGTGTTGTCACACTAAGACAATCACTTCTCAAGCAGACATCTAGGCTTGCACTGGAAGAGATTAAGCTCAAGTTCATCGACACTTCCTCCAAGTTCGGCCATGGTCGTTTCCAGACTACAGAAGAAAAGAACAAGTACTTTGGACGTGTGAAGGCATAGGCGTATGATTTACGGGGAATTTTTCTCTTGTTCTCTCTGAGTTCAGTTTTGGATTAGCATAACATTATATTGCTTAGTTTTAGTTTTGAATATACAATGAGTATTTTTATATTTTTTGATTTCTGTTCTGAATAAGAGGATTAATATTAAAATTAGAGTGCCGAATCTCTGTCCGATTAAAAATTATACACTTTTTCTGCCCAATAGATACAAGAGGAACACTCGTTGATAGAGTTGAACCTTTACCCATTGATAGAGACACTACCCCTCAAATTGCTTGTACTCCAAACTAAATTTTGAATTGTCCATCATCCATTTTGATTTGTCCATCATCCATCTCTGGGTTTGGTTTCTCTCTTGAACCGCTTCCGATTTATGAAACTGACATTATGAACTTTTGCAAACTTTTGGTGATAATTGAGAAAACTCATCTTTACGGGAGTTCCAAGCTTGTTCCTTTGCTAGTTAACAATTTAAACAAAGTCATGGATGATTACAAATGTACCAATAGTCCAGGTACCGACGGCTAACGTGGTGACTATCAAATGTACCAATACCAAAGCTCATTCTGGTTACCAAGCAAAAAATAATCCTCGACTATTTAGTAAATGCTTTTGGTATGGGTATAATATTAAATTATTATGTTAATTACAGTCCAATATACAAAAATTACAGGTAACAGGCCAAAGATATACCTACCAATGAGGATATTCGGCATTTTCAGAAAATATTGTCGATTTATTAACTTATATAAGCATAATATCTACACAAAATCACAACCAAGTAATTACTTACCGTTTTCATATGCTTATAAGAAAATAATTCGTGACCGTTTTTAAAGATTAATTTCTAAACTTATGAACACATTTCATTTAAAAAGAATATAATAAATACATTTATTAAAGGCATGGATGGAAAATAATAGAACCGCCTTCCAATCCAAGAAATATACCTATATATATGAATGAAAAACGCTCAACGTTTTTCACACCAAAAGAAAAGAAAAAACCATTTTCCAATCCACACAAAAAGATGAATCAGTTTACGTCTTCAATTCTCGTCCTTTTAGTTGTTCTCAGCTTTCATGGAGTAACTGCTGATGTAGTAAATGATGTATGTAGAAAGGCATCAGCAAGTAATCCGAGTGTTTCTTATTGGTTTTGTTCCACATCTCTTGAAGCCAACCCTAAAAGCCAAACTTCTAATATTTATGGTATTGGTGAAATATCAATGGAGTTAGCTTTACGCAAAGCTGCTTCTGTAACTTCTCGAATCAATACTATTTTGAATGGTGGTGGAAAGGTGTCTCCAGACGTTAGAGGAGCCTTGGTATCTTGTCAGAATTATTATAGGACTGTTGTTCGTAGTGTTCAAGGTGCAATGAGTGCTTATAAAGGCAGGGATTTGGCAAGTGCTAATCAACAGATCTATAATGCTATGGACGCTGGACAGAGTTGCAAAGATGAGTTTCAAGCTGGAATGGTATCTCCTGCGGAAAAAGATGTTCAAGATTTCGTTCTATTGACTTATATTTCATATACCATTATCGGCATGAACGCTTGAACTAATTGACGTTTTGAGTTTTGGAGCAGTTTTACATGTGCATGCATGAAGAAGGGCCAATATTAATAGTTGTCTATTTTTTACTTAGGCTTTTAGCACTGGTTATTATGATAATAACGTGTTTGCTATTTTAATGGTTAATGGTTAATACTATTCTTTCTTAGCTCTTGTTATTCCTTTTTTACCTATTATATTATGGTTTTTTTGGTAATGTCTACAACTCATTCTATGTTTGATGCTGGATCATCGTCGCTGAATGTTTTCAAATATGGAATAATGTCAAATATGATAAACATAACCACTTTCTAATTTTTTAGAGCTAAATGTTTAGGGTTTTGAGACTTCGGCGACAAAAAGTAAGACGAAAAAGTTGGTTCTGTAAGAAAAAACACACCTTTAGGCCACACCACGTACTTAGAGCTTCTCCAATGGTGGTTGTGTGTGTTTTCTAGGTGGCAACACAAACAAGACATCCTCATTCCAATTTTTCCTTAAGTTTAGGGAGGAAAAATAGTTCATCTCCAATGGTGTTGTTTGTGAGGAAATAACTCTTGTTATTCCTTTCATTACCTATTATATTAAGATTTTTTTTGTAATTTCTACAACTCTTCTATGTTTGATGCTGGATCATCCTCGCTGAATATTTTCAAATATGGAACAATGTCAAGCTAAATATATTGAGACTTCGGCGACGAAAAAGTTGGTTCCGTAAGATAAAAGCACCTTTAGGCCACACAAGGTACTTATGTGGCCAGTATACCCACACCTTGTAGGTGTGAGCCATTAATCTCTCTTCAGGCTGGAACTTCTAACGATTGTATATCTAAATTAAATTTTTACGCAGAAATGGTTATGCACCGTATGGCCAATGATATCTGATATATCTATATGGGGAATATGTCCTAGTGGTTGTTAATATTGCCGTGTACACCTTAACAACTGGAGAAGCTTAGCAGTACGTAGTAGAGTATTCTCTAGGTTTTCATTTTTCCGGCCCAAAATTAGAGTTCAGACGTGACATTTTTTTAGGCAAATTACTCAAAATCAGCTTAATACAATCACAAATTCTTTAGCTAGGATGCCATACAATGTAACAAATGCACAGAGCTGGTATGAAAAACCAGCAAATTACTCAAAATCAGCTTAATATTTTCATACCAGCAGATGGTAATGTCGAATGTAACAAATGCACAGATTTTGGTAAGATGCCATACAAAAAGAAGTAACATTCCGACGATGCTTCAAACAAAAAAAAAAAAAAAAAAAAGCTTTCATTGAGAGTTGAACTCAAGACCTCGCGCTTACTAAAAGGGTGCTCTAACCAACTGATCTATAAAAGCTGTTGTCCATTGACCTGCAGAAAATACTTGAAATATGCTCTTTCTGTTTGCCGTCATACACCTGATATCTTTTAATTCTCGGTCTTTTTATGAACCCTGTTTTAGGGCATACCTAAAACTTTCAGGGCATACAAACCAATAATTCCATATAGGATGCCCTTATAAGGGGTATCCCTTGGGTTGTTCAATTACCTATATACCCTTCAACGGTTTTAATTTCTAATCTACCTTTATAAAACCTAAAATCAGTTTAAAAAAAAATTAAAATCAGTTTCACTCACATAATCTCTTCTTCTTCCTCCCTCCCCTACTTTAGCCGAACTCTTCCAAAGAAGATTTTTTTTCTTCATTGCGGCGAAAATTTTATCGTCGATTAAACTCAACTATAATGGTTCGTAAAAAGGAAAAAAGCAATGAGTAGGCATTCAAAATCGTCTTCTAATCCATCTTTAATCCATCAATTGAAGAAGAAGAACCAAATGAAGATGAAGGCGTAGAAACTGAAATTGAACCACAAAATCAACCAATTGAAGCACCAACTCCGGAAATGAGGATACACAAGTAAGTTCTACAAACTCATCTCTTTATTTGTTATTTTTCATCGATTGAATAGGTTTAATTTCTGAAAAAACTAGGAGTTTTGACGGTTACAATATTGGGTTCGGATCAAAATTGAGTTGAACTTTGAGCCGAACTGTTCTTCATAACAACTTCCTGAAACTGCATATGAACAGTTCGGCTTGAAATTTCATCTGAGTTTTAAGCCGAACCTAGTGACAGATAGGGGCGAAGATGGGGTTCGGCGTATTCGATAATACTTATTTTAAGCCGAACAACACACTGTGTTTATCTATTGGCTGATCTCGGTTGGTTCGGCTTGAAATAATTTTGAATTACAAGCCGAACACCTCACTGCGTTGGAGAATCAAATGACAGTTGTTGGGTTCGGCTTATTCGATAGTATTGAGTTTGAGCCGAACCATGTGCGTTTAGTTTATAATGTATATGGAAAAGTCTAGGTTCGGCTGGTTATGATATTTCCATTATAAGCCGAACTATTCTCTGTACCACAAAGAAAAATTAATGGTTAGCTTCGGCTATTACGATATTCACAATATGTGCCGAACCTATAACAAAATAAAGGTTCGGCGGCTAACCATAACACTTGCAGCTAGACGAACTGTTCATCATTTGTCAATAACCAGGTGGGTTCGGCTGATAAATTTAAGCCGAACATATTCCTGGTTCGCCGAACCATAGTGAAAAAATACAAACTTTTGATGATTTCAAGCTACAAAAGCGAGATTAAACATAAGATAGAAGTGTACCTCTGTATTAAAAGCATTGGGTTCCTCATATATGTATTCATCATTTGGATTTGGCTCATAAAAATCATCATCTTGAGTTTGAACAAATCATTCTCATAATCGAACAAATCAGCCATTTTCGGATCATTGTTGCAATTGATGTGTATTTTCCTAGGTTTTTTAGATGAAGATTGACCCTCCTAATCCATTGAATCAAAATACAAGATTTTTTCTCACTTTCCCCTTCTCCTTCTCCAAAAACACCTAACTTTTTTTCTTCCTCAAAAATTTTCATCTACACAAATAACTAAATTATCTTAATCACTAATCATTAATATTAATCACTAATCAGGATTATTAATAACTAATCATTAGTATTAACACTAACACTAAAAAGACAGATTTGCCATTATTAAAAATATTTGGTTAAGGGGTTTTTGATTTTACTATTTACAACCAGTTTTTGTCTTTATTCATTATGGGCGGGAATTTTTATGTATGCCCTAAAACAGGTTCCTTTTTATTTCTCTAAGACTTGCTAACGGTGGCAGCTTTCTCTCCTCCCATACATCTCTTAGTTCTTTTTTTTCCAAGTAATTGGGGAAACGTGGTGGTCTGGCTTTCTACTTACAAACTCCCACTCCGTGCATCAAAGGTTAGTCTCTCTCTCTATTGGATATTATTCCTCCTGTGTTCTGCTCAAAGTTGACCTAAATTTGAACATTTTTGCACAATGCTGGTCAAGTGTTCGATGAAATGCCTCAAAGTAAAAATTATCCTGTGCTTAGATCTAGTTAGCTCAGTTGAAAGGGGTGTTGAACTTACATACAACCAGGGACAGCCCTGGTTGCCCCGTTGGTAGTGCGTCTCCTTTAACCAGTAAAATTGTTTTGCCCATATGACTCTTTTTATTCTTTGAGGTAAGTGTTGAGAGCAGTGCACTATTATTCACGTTTCTGTACCTGCTTGAGTAAATTAATAATGCACTAATGCAGTGTTTTATTTTCGCTTGGAGTTCAAACTTTGAAATTGAAAGTTTAGCCAAAAGAAAATGAATTCACTGTGATCAAAGTGAGAAAGAGAGTGTGAGGTACAGAGAAATTTTAGACGGTTTAACCAGTTTGTAATGAACTCACTAAAGCTGTTCCTAGAAAGATCTAAAACTACTAATTTCACACAGCTACTTGACCACTTTAGGTTTAGGTTCCTACATTCTTGGAAAACCTCAAGAATGGACGAAATTTGCTAAGGTTAGCATTGGAGAGTGCTAAGAAGAAAGGAATGGAGGTTCGCGAAGGTATTAGGGAGTAGAGAGTTAAGCTAGTTCTGGCACAGTCCTCAATTTCTTAGTTTTCGACAGTAAGAGAGACTGAGCCATCTTTGTCCAATTAAGATTGATTAATCCACTGAGGGAATTATTCTGGAGATTCAGATAATTTACTGATCCAGATGTCAAAAATGAAGCTGGCAGATGACCAGACAAGTTGTTTGAGTGAGCCGAAAAATACTCTAGTTTCGCTAGGCTTAAACTTGAATCGATTTGAAATGTCCCTAATTTGTTGCCCAAACATGCCATGCTACCCCAAGACAAAGTCTTGCGAAACTTGCCTCAGGGCTGGCCCTGTAAACAACAAATGGTTATGATTCGAAACATGACCCTTTGTGGCGTTTGTTTGAATACTAATTTTGAAATCTTCTGATCCTTGGTGCAGCTCATGATCAGCCATGGATATTTATGAAAACTTGAAAGCTATTCTGAAGATTCAGAAATTCAGAAGAGTCGTATCCTACACTGGTTTCTATTGCTTCGTTTCCGTTTTGACTTATGCTTACACAAGCAACACGTGAGTGAATCTGCTTTTTTATTACTTTTACTATGAACTATGGAGAGAGACTTTTTCATGAGTTTCTAGGTGTTTATCATCTGGAGTTTCTCTTTTGCAGGACAAGGGCAGGTGTCCCTCGAGTTGACCAGTTTTATGCATCTTATCCCGCAGGGACAGAACTACTAACTGACACCGCTAAGGTATGATAGGCAGCAGCTTATTTATTCATAAACTTTTTCTTTCTCTCTGATTCTTTAAAATATATTTTGTTTGTTTGCCAGCTATATAAATCTGCTCTGGGCAATTGTTTTGAACTGGAAGAGTGGGGTCCCATAGAGTTTGCAATCATGGCTAAACACTTTGATCGCCAAGGAAAACCACCTTATGCATACCATGCTGTAAGTATAATTCTTTGTTTTTTCAGCAAATATAAAACCAGCACCTTCTCTTCTACACCTTAGACTTAAGAAATATGCATTAGCTAAATGATCTAGTAAAATGGCCATGTTAAGATAATCCATATGCTTATTTACATATATAGACGAATGTAGATGTTCCCTCATCCTGTTAGAATAGTGGAACTTAGTATACGGATTCAGGATAAAATTGGAATTGGCGAGGATCTGAACCAATTCAAGGTAGGTCTGGACTAAAAAACTTCAGTAATGAACGGCCTACTTGATTGGTTTCTTTTCTTCTTTACTGAAATGAGGTCAGTTTATATGTCCAATTTGTAGCGGGGATTCCATATAAACGTAAATGGTCATATCTTCATCGTAGCGATCCTGTATGCTTACGCAGTGCTACCTTAGTCGTGTAGGAAATGATAAGTGGATAGATATGTTTGAAAACAGTAAGTGTGAGATAATCAAGGATTCTGGGGATGAATTAGATAGCTGAATTCAAATTATTTGGACTAAGCATGATTTGATCAAGGTGGCTAAGACAGTAAGACTAAATGGATAATCTTCTTTCAGAGTTCCGAATGGGGTCCTTGTTAATGTAGTAATTATGTCAGCACTTCTGTTTAACCAGAGTCATTTCAGTTAACACTGTAGTAGTGGAGTTGAAGTGTTAAGTTGCATTACTGACAAGATGAGGATTTGCTTGGTGCCTCCCTTTTGTTCTGGATTCATTTACGAAAGAATGTCTTAGTGTAGCTCTTTACTTTTAAGTTACGTAGTATGTACTGAAAATTGTGACGTTTGATGGTTCTGTTTATCAACGTGGGTTGCAGCAATATATGGCACACCTCCTCTCTCAGGGGCAGCTCGATGGAAGTGGTGATTAGAGCTGTGAGTATTAAAACGCCAAAGCAAAATTGTCAGTTTGTAAATGTCAGTAATTTGGAAGTTTATCAGAGTTTTGAAACTTAGTCGACAAATACTAAGAATTAAAGAGGTTTATCTACCTCGTTCTATAAGAAAAAGAATAAGCACAGGATTTTGGGTTTTGGCCTTTTGAGCTTTGAGATTATCTATTTCGAGAATGACCAAGAAAGCTTTTCTAACTTCACAGATCAGTTTGTGTACATTTTCATACTGAAGAGCATAGTCGTGCGTGTATTTCGGTTTTTGTTGCAATCTTGATATTATGAGAATTTACCGTGATTCTTTTTCTACACTTGGCACTGATCTTTTAAAATCTGTTTGAAAGAATTGATCAGTCAAGCTGTTAGCAGACCAGCTAATCTGCATGTGTTATATTAAATCCGGAGATGGTTCTTTGGAACTGAAGTTTCTGTTCAGAAGTTAAGTTTATCTCATTCTATACATCCGACTTCTTTAGTTTTCATGATATGATAGTTTTGCGTCAGCATAGTTTATGTTTAGTTAAAATGCCAAAATGTTATTGAGTTTTGAGATTATGGTGTGCATCATAAATCATTGATGATGCAGCTTACGTATAGATTTACAAATACCTTTGTGGACATGTATGTTAATCAGGTTAAAATATTAGAGCTTGCGTAGTACCTTGTCTTTTTATACCGTTCCCTATGATGCACACTAAGAAAGCGAATCCAGTTTTTTTACATTCTGACCAAGAATCACACTTGTCACTTCTATGCCTCTGTTAGCCTCTGTTAGACTTCTTTTTGCTGCCGCAGCTTTTAGTTTATGCAACTGTGCTGGTTTATTCTTCTTTGGGTTTTTCTATATACTAGAGTTGTAATTTTACTTTCCCTTTGTACTTTCGTTCTTTATTTTTTTGTTTAATTTTGCTCAAATTTTCCCTTCCTATTTTTGATGTAGTTCTTCAATATTTAATCAGTTGAGCATATCCCCTTTTTTCTTATATGATTCTTGATTACATATTTTTTTAGGCTCATTTATGTATTTGAACAAACATAATGGTGGTTGGAAAGGCGGTATGTTTATTCTTAAATAATATTAACATCTAGAAAATTAGAACTGAACCAAGATATCCCATTGTTGGGCAACAGAAAACTAGAACTATCTTTACCAAGGATATATATTATTTCAGGATGAGAGCAACTTAGTAAACTAGAGCATCGAGGCTCACAAGTACCAGATGCTGAGCACATTACACAAAAACATCATCTTGTTCCCCAAAGGGACCAAAATACCTTTTCTAGATATACTTTGTTCAGGTCATCTACTTGTATTTGTTAGACTTACAGGTAGCTGACATCGTGTATCTTTCTGAGTCACTTCTAACCTCCACAAGTTGCTTGATATCCCAAATGCATCAACTTTTCGTATTTACTGTTATCGTGGTTTTGATTTGTCCACTTGCTGTTGTCTTGAAGGTCAACTTTGTTTTACCTGTTGTTGTTCTACTCCTTGGGTTTTCTTCCATTCCACTTGTTCCGATGTGGAGAGTTTTCCATTGTTGGGTCTCAGTGTGGATTGAAAGAACCAAGTTTATTCAGGTTAATTCTAAAGTATGCCGGACACATCAACCAACCTGAAGCTTATGTCAGCCGTCTCAGGACACCGTAAACTCTTTTCAGGAGCTTTTTGTGTAATATTGCATCTTTTGAGCACCTCTATATGTCAGCCTAGCACATTAGTTGTTTATAAATGAGCGTATATGAATTTTCTTGGATAGCTTCTTCTGGCCTTAGATTTAGTTTTGTACATTTCAGCATGTTTAGAAATTAGCTTTAGTACTGGTAACTAAACACAATTACGCCACACGGGATGTTATAAGTTGGCGGACATTCACAGTCACATTTTGCAGAATTGTCAGTTTGCCATTTAATGGTTGTTATACTAATTTAGTTGGACTTGATCTAAACGATAAACTAGTTAGTGAACAACAGAAAGTTCTTGCTCAACTGTTCGTTGATGAGTGGGTTTCATACTTCAGGAAACATCTTGTAATAGTGTTTCTCTCACTGATTCTTCAGTAGGGTTCTTTGAAACTTCCTTGCTAGTCACTCATGTTATAGAATGTCGCATGTCCAACGAGCTACTTAACAATAGTTATATGCTACTGCTTCTAGGGATGATCAGTATAGGTATATGTTGGAGGATATAGAGTTATTCTAGCTAACTCAGAGAGAAAGAAAATTCAACTAGTGTCTCTCAGTGATGTAGATTATGCTTGCTAGTAATTTAGCCAAGTATCAAAACTCTTTGGAAACATTCATGTAGGCTTTTAGTTTTCAAAGATTAGAGTCACCAAATCTATTCGAGTAAAAGCTTTAGATTTTAATTAACAGGGATTCAAAACCTCAGCCATATGGGTACATTGTTGTATGTTTCCAGCTACTCACTCTTTTCAGGCTCCTTGTTGATATGGAATAGTTAATTCCTGATTATTTCCTACCATTATTCCTCCTGTTATTGTACTGTTTAAATTGAATGGATTACCTTGAGATTCAGTATTCAGGGCCACACCACAGATTAATGTCACCAGTGTACCAGAATAATGAATGATATGTTAAACAGGGCACACCAGTCACTCGGCCTTGTGGTCATTGGATGTCTCTCAGGCTGGAACTTCTAAGTTCTAATAATTGTATGTCTGACTAAATTTTTGTACCAAAACATGCTTAAAATTATTTAACCACCCATGCCCAGAAAAGCGTTCAAGTACAACTATTCAAAAAGTAAATTCAAACTAGATTATCCTAATCTTCTAACATCTAGCAAGACTTAAAGTTTCCTACAAATGCCATACAAATAAAAATTAACATCCAAGTCATTTTTCTCACCAATCATTCAGATAGCTGGCAATCAACAATCTTACTCTGGAAGATCGTCTTAGTCTCCAACATCCTTGAGAGCCTATTCTTCTCCCGAAGGTCTCCTACATGTCGTTCCCTGCTCAGCTCAACTTCTTGCTGCTGTTCACGCTCATGCGCGACTCTTTCTTCCACTAGACGTTGTTGAAATGCAGCTTCAATAAGAAGTGCTTCCTCCTCTCTTTTCGCACGTTCCATGTAATCTATGGTTTTAGCAAGTTTCTGAAGTTTCTTCTCCAATTCTTGTCTTTCTTTTAACTTCCTGTTCATAGTCATCTTCAGTTCCTCTTGCTCTCTCTTGATCCGCTGTTCCTCCTGCTCTCTCTTGATCTGCTGTTGTTCTCTAAGATAAGATTCGGTAGCAAGTCTCTTCTGGTCTGCCTCAACTTGCCGTTGGTTTAGCCCTTTTGCCTCTTCCTCGCGTTCAAATTTTGACATTTGACGTTCTTGGTCCTCTTTCCTCTTCTCAATTACTGATTTTCTGTCTCGAAGCCACTTGTGCTCCTTGTCCACCATATCTGCTAAGCCAGGCATAGCCTCACCAAGGTTTGATGCCTTCTTAACTGGAGGGTAAATCAAGAACTTCGCCTTATCCAAAGACTCAGCAAGAAGGGCCAGGTGGCCCTGAAGTCTGTCAGATCTCTGATCCAAACAATCAAAGACAACAGTCCCGTTATGATGATCAACCTTTTGCGATGAAATTAGCTTTGAAAGCATCAACTGAAAACTTTTCAACAACCGAAAAATCAAAAAACGGAATCATCTCAGAAAGAACCTCGATCTTCATTGTCTGATAAACTTGTGAAACCTGCTGAAGCAATCTCAAGGTAGCTAGCTTTTCAAGGGCAGGAATATAATGCGAAAGTTGCACTTCTGGAACAGAAGACGCAGATAATATCTTCCCGCCAACATTGGATATCTTGGTTAGCAATGGCTGAACTCTTCTAGCAAGATCAAAGGGAAGAAATTCATGTTCCAAAAGATTGTAAAGTTGTCTTACTTCTAGAGATGCACATGCTATTACACCTTTAGAGACCAATTCCGAGAGAAGCGCTGACCTTGTAAGGTTAGCCATTCTCAGGTTGCGCTCCAGATGTGATGCACCATAACCACAATCATAGGGAGTCACCGAGAGAGCAGCTAAAACCACAGATGATGCAATTAACTGCAAATCCTTCTGGGATAAGTTCTTACTCTGCCATGCACGATCATGCAGTACTTGTAATGCTACTTGCATCTGTCTGACATCAATTAATTCTTCAGCACGGTTCAGAGCGTTCACAGGTTTCACAAAAGTCGCCATGATTATGCAAAACCTAATTATAGGCTCAAGCTTTCCTAAAACGATGCGTACCAAGAATTAGTGAACCCTAGATACATGGGAAACTGTATTTTCATTTACAAATTTACCCTTCATATTTATCACTATTACATAAGAATACCCTTCATGGTGAATCACTTTATAGTTGGGTTTTACATTGGTTTTTAATGAAGTTTCATTTTTTTTCCGCCTTCTCCCCCAAATTTTCTTCTTTTCTCTCTGAAACTCGTCTCCAGCTCCTCCGCTGTATCTCATATCTCTCGTTCACTCCACGCATCTTTACAGGTACCATTCTTCTCCGTCTCGCTGGTTCGGTTTGTTCTTTAGTTCATCGAGTAGAGACTGAAATTTGTTTTGTCTTAGTTTTTAAAATTAGGGTTTTAGAAATTGAAAGAATCTGTTTATTTTTGATCGTCTTAGATAAAACTTTGAAACAAAGTGTAGATCTGGAGATAAATTTCGGGTTGGTCGTCCTGAAATTTCAGGGTTGATTTGGAGTTCTTTTTATTTATGATTATCACAATCGATTTAGAGTGTTAGCTCGACCGAAACTTGTTTATGTCTGATTTTCATGGTTAGAAAAATAAAAAAAGGTCCAACTTTCATTAGTTCCTGGTTGTTCGTCATGTGGTACTAGTACTCGTAATTTATTCCCATTAGTTTCTCGTTTATGTATGCTCCATTCTGATCAATCTCGTTGCACAGAAAAGCATACTTTTTTGTTTTTGTGTGTTTTCGTTATCTGTTATGATGATCTATTGGGTGTAATCTGAGGTTCTTGGTATCTGTTATTGTATGAGTTTAATTTGACCTAATTTTGAACCCATGTTTTTAATTTGTTGCGTATGGCATTGTAAAGAGTCTTAAATACTATGATTGTCACATTGAACAAGATTGGGTTGCAGACTCGAAAGTGAGGACCTCACGGTTTTCACCCTCACCTTTTAGACCCATGTAGTATAAGTATCGCTGATGTAACTTGGCATTGATATTTTAATCTGAGTTATTTAATGTGTCAGGGAACGTGTGGGTGGATCAGCATACCTGTTCAAGTATCTGTTAATGCAAGACACTGTTGCTTCTTGACCCACATAGTTTGATTCTTGGCGAGAATCGAAGGTGTCTGGTCCCAGGCAAAATGGGTTTCGATAATGAATGCATTTTAAACATTCAATCTCTTGCTGGAGAATATTTTTGTCCTGTTTGTCGCCTTCTTGTCTATCCAAGTGAAGCGCTACAATCACAATGCACGCACTTGTACTGCAAACCATGCTTAAGCTACGTTGTTGGAACTACAAAAGCTTGTCCCTATGATGGTTACTTGGTGACAGAAGCAGATTCTAAGGTTATTTTTTCAAACTCTCATTTGTACTGTGTATTTGAAATTAAGGTTTATATGTATCGTAACTGTCAGTTAAACATATGCAGCCTCTGATAGAGTCAAATAAAGCACTAGCTGAAACCATAGAGAAGATAGCAGTTCATTGTCTCTACCACAGAAGTGGGTGTACATGGCAGGGCTCTTTGTCAGAATGCACAGCCCATTGTGCAGGGTGTACCTTTGGCAATTCCCCAGTTGTATGCAACAGATGTGGAACACAAATTGTACATCGCCAAGTTCAGGAACATGCACAGAGCTGCCCAGTGAGTGCAAGAATGAACATTTGTTTGAGTCGCATTTTCTTTTTTTATTTCGCCGTCTTTCTGTTTTACATCTTTATATTGTTTTCACAGGGTGTGCAGCCTCAACCACAGCAGCCAGATAATGCCCAGGACGCAACTGCAGCATCCAGTGTGGCGGCTGCCGCCCAGCAGAACCAAGCGGCTACCAAGGCAGGAATACTGGCTTCTCAAGCCCAGTCCATCCAGGTTGCTGCTACAGTAGCTCCATCATCTGGACAAGATCAAAGTAAAGTTACGACGAGTACTCAGCCTCAAGCAGCAGTTACATCTGCTCCTACTCCTGAGCAGTGGTATCAGCAGCAGCAACAACACTATCAACAATATTACCAGAACTATCCTGGATATGATCCATATCAACAACAATATCAGCATTATGTTCCATATCAACAAGCTCATCCTGCAACTGTACAAGGTCAACAGCAGCCTCAACCCCAACCTCAAGTCCGTCCCCAAACTCAATCTCAACAACCCCTACTACAGTCTCAATTCCAACCTCAGGTACATCCTCAAATGCAGCAGATGTCTAATCGTCCACCTATCCAAGGCCAGCCACATTCACAGTTGTATCCCCAAGCTCGGCCTCAGTCACAGGCACATCCAGTGCAACTCCAAACCCAACCTTACATGCAACAACGTCCACAGGTGCCACATTCCCAGTTGCAGCCTCCGCAGTCACAGCCATTATCCCAACCCATTCCCCAATCTCAGCCCCATATGCATTCCCAACCGCAGATGCAACCACAGGTGCCAATTCAACCCCCTCCGCATTCCCTGCCACAACCACATTTGCAGCATCCCCATGTTCTGACGCAGCATCCACCCGCTCAGGCTGTGACGGGCCACCAGTCTTATCCCCAATCACAACCATACCAAAAAGTGCTTCCAGGTGCTTTACCACAACTGCCTCATCATATCCATCCTCAGCAGGGTATAACACAACAATCAACAGTGATGCGTCCACCACAGGCTCGTGCCCCGCTGCAACACCCGCAAGCATCATCTTCTTTGTTGCCTCCTCAAGGACAACGTCCGAACATGCTTCCAGTACAGCAACACCCGGTGCGTCCGCAGATTCACCACCCTGGTCAGGGTATTCAACATCACCCTGGTATGCCTACTCTTCAGCAACAGCCAGCTCCTCAACAAAACCAGCAGCTTCAGGGTCATTTACCACACCCTCAGGCATTTCCTGGGCAAACACCTGGTTTGGTCCAAAATCAGTCCCATCAGCCAGGTCCTTTCCTGCAGCACCAGGCTATGCCGCCTCAGATACGTGCCCAGGGACCTCCTGCCTCTGTACAGCAGAATAATCCTACTGCTTTTGGTATGCAACCCCATCAATCTCAAAACCATGCAGGGCGACCTATGGTGCCAAACTCTGGGGTGTCCCATCAAAAGTTTCAGCAGTCTACTGGTGGGAATGCCCAGCCTAAGCCAGTGCAGCCGAATGGAGTCCAGCCAGCTTCAAGTCAAAACTATCCCTTGGGAGCAAACACCCAGGCCCAGTCACCTTCGGTACAAGTTTCTAAGAAGGTTGAACCAATACGTGAAACTGGGTCCCAAAATAACGATGCAAAGGAAGTAGCGCCAAGCAGAGAGTTGACTGGTGGGACTAAGGATCCATCAGTTCCAAATGGCTCACAGGGTGATAAATTAATTTCTTTACCAGAAGAGAGATATACGAAAGTACCAGAAGATGGTTATAATCAGCTATCTGAGGAGCGCTTCAAGCCCTTCTCAGGGGAACCAAATAGACACATTGCTGATCAGAGAGCGTTTGATGAAGACCTCAAGCAGTTTCCTGGAGCAGGTCAGTTGGATGCTGAGCGTTTTCCTGGGTATGAAAGCTATCCTTCGTCATCGAGGCCCCTTGATAGAGGTCCATACGGGAACCATGACGTTGGATCCAAATTGGATGGTCCTAGTGGTGCTGGTTCAAGGTTGCCTCCTTATCATTCTGCTAATCCATCTGCACATACTATGATGCCGGTTGGTTTCCCTAATGAAAACATGGGAAGGAAAGGTGATCCTGCTGTTGCTCACCCTGATTTTCCGAGGCCTTATGAATCTGGTCGACATATGCCTCCTCCTAGAAGTCCCGGTAGGGAATTTCCAAGGTTTATATCGGATGGGATTGATGGCCGGGATCCACACTTATTTGGTGAACGATATAAATCATACTTACCTTCTGATGGCAGTGAATTTCAAGAAAGTAGGTATCCGCATTTGCCTAGCCACTTACGTAGAGGTGTCCATGATGGTACAGATATACTGCCAAACCATTTGCGTGGAGTTGAACCTGGTGGTCCTCGCCATTTTTCAAATCCTATGCATATGGGTGAGCCAGCTGGTTTTGATCCCTTCCCCAACCATTTGCGAATGGGTGGTCCTGGAAACTTGCCGCCGGATATGCTTGGTGATGTTGGTCATGGACGTATTGGTGATATAGGATACAATGGCGGCTTTCCTTTCACTGAACATCAAATTGATAGTGGATATTACCTTCCTGTAAGTACTGGTGATATATTTTTATTGTATTTAGTTATTTATATATTATATACATTGTCACTGTGTAGTTGGTTGGTACATTACTACCCTGGTGTATTTTATGTGCAGTATTCTTGTATCAAATCTATATGTTAGTAAGCTTCTTTATTTATTTGTCTGGAGACAACTTTCCATACATTTGTTACTGTAAATCTGATTAATGGGGGTTACTGGATATTTCTGTTTGTCCTCATGAAACTCATTAGGAAGAAGAGTCCTTTGATCAATCAAGAAAGAGGAAGCAAGGGAGCATGGGATGGTGCAGAATATGTAAAGTAGATTGTGTAACAGTAGAAGGTCTAGAGGCGCATTCACAGACAAGAGATCACCAAAAAATGGCCATGGATATGGTCTTAAATATCAAAAAGAATAGTGCCAAGAAACAGAAACTGTAAGCTACTCTGTTCATTTTGCTTCTGGTAAATGTATATAACTCCTCCTTTCTGGTAAATGTATATAACTCCTCCTTTTGTGGTCCTTTTTAGATCATCTGATGATAATATATCACATGAGGATACAAACAAATCCAGGAAGGGCAATTTCGATAATCGTGGAAATAGGCATTGAGTCGTGACTGGGTCTCCACGTCAATCAATTAGGATACTGAAATTGCTGGTTGGTGTATGGCACAAAGCTGTTTTTGGTTCTTCAGTGTTTTTCATCAGGGACATGTAGGTGATTCACCCTCCTATCCTGCCTTTCTTTTTGGGGTGGTTTATGCTAGTTCTGTTGTTTCAGGTTGCTGCTGTGTTTTATGGAGATGGTTCTTTGGAACTGAAGTTTCAGTTCAGAAGTTAAGTTTGTCTCATTTTATAAATTTGACTTGTTTAGCTTTCATGATGATAGTTTTGCGTCAGCATAGTTCATGTTTAGTTAAAATGCCAAAATGTTATTGAGCGTTGAGATTTTGGTGTGCATTTTAAATCATTGATGATGCAGCGTTCGTTTTAGATTTACATGTACATCTGCGGACATGGATGTTAATCAGGATAAAATATTAGAGCTTGCATATACCTCTACGTACTACTTTGCCTTGTTATGCCTTACCCTGTAATGCACACTAAGAAAGCGAATCCAGTTTTTGATATTCGGACCAAGAATCACTCGTCACTTTTATGCCTCTGTTAGCCTTCTTATGCTGCTGTAGCCTTTAGTTTATGCAACTGCTGGTTTATTCTCCTTAATTTTACTTTTCCCTTCGCACTTCTTTATTCTTAATTTTACTCAAATTTGCCCATCCTATTTTGATGTATTTAATCAGTTGAGTATTTTCCCCTTTTCCTTATATGATGCTTGATTACATATTTTTTAGGCTCATTATCTATCTGAACATATCTAATGGTGGTTGGAAAGGTGAAAAACGTCTTTTCTTTACTAATATCATAATCTAGAAAATAGGAACTGATCCAAGATATGCCATTGTTGTGCAACAGAAAACTAGAACTATATCATTACCAAGTATATATATTTCAGGACGAAAGCAACTTAGGAAACTAGAGCGTCGAGGCTTTCCCAAAGAGACCAAAGTACTTTTTCTAGTCTTTTTTAGGTCATCTACTTGTGTTTGTTAGTTTACCATCAGAACTTATAGGTAGCTGACATTGTGTATCTCGTGTATCTTTCTGAGTCACTTCTCATCTCGAAAAGTTGCTTCATCAACTTTTCATATTGGATAGCTTCTGGCCTTAGATTTAGTTTTGTACATTTCAATACTTATAGAAATTAACTTTAGTAATGCAACATGGGATGTTATACGTTGGCGAACATTTGGAGTCACATTTTACAGAATAGTCAATTCGGCATTTAATGATTGTTACTCCAATTTAGTTGGACCTGATCAAAATGATAAACTTGTTAGTGACAACAGAAAGTTCTTGCTCACTGTTCGTTGGCGAGTGGGTTTCAATTAGTGATTCAGAAAATATCTTGTAGTGATTCAGAAAATATCTCGTAATAGTGTTTCTCTCACTGATTCTTCAGTAGGCCTCTCTGATATTTTGTTCTCAACTTCCTTGCTAGTCACTTAAGTATAGAACGTTTAACAGAATGTCCAACGAGCTACTTTACAATAGTTTCATACTACTGCTTCTATGGATGAACAATATAGGTATATATTGGAGGATATAGAATTTTTCTAGCAACTTGAGAGAAAGAAAACTTCAAATTGTCACTTAGTGGTGTAGATTATGCTTGCCTAGTAATTATCCAAGTATCAATTTTTTTTGGGAACATTTGGTTCTCTGAAAAATTATCGTGTAAGGTTTAAATTTTTAATGATTAGAGTCGACAAAATTGGTTCAAGTAAAAGCTTTAGTTTTTGATTAACAGGGATTCAGAACCTCAACCATATGGGTAGGTTGTTTGTATGACTGTTTATGGAGACGAGATGTATGTTTCCAGCTACTCGCTCTTTATGGACTCCTTGATATGAAATAGTGAATTTTCTGATTTTTCTCTACTATTATGCTTGCATTAGATCTCTTCACATTATTGTATTCTTTAATTTCTCGAAGTGGTTCATTATATCATTTGTTTTGTTGTCTCTTCTTTTTCTCTTATTTTCTGTTTCTTGTTTTTGTTTTATAATTGTTTTTTCCAAGTTTCCATTTTTCTTGAACTACATCAGTGATTGATCCTTATTTTACTTTTCTCAGTTAGATTGCCAGTCAAGAAACATAGGGTAGTTCTGTCCTGCCATAAATACTATAGAGAAAATTCATTAGGAAAAAAAAATATGTTATGGTATTTCCTTTACGTTTTAAAACCAATTTTTCACTCATATCCATAATTAACTGTGGGAAAAATCTACTGAAATTGTAGAAGATGGGGATATAGAATAAGAACAAAGGAGGAAGCCTACAGACATAGTCTCGTATCACAATCAAAATCTAACCAACTTAAGATTCTAGTCTAGTCTGCAAAAATTCAGACCTCAAGAAAATGAGGTAAAATGATAAGCTTTTTGACATTTTTATTGTCAAAAAAAAAAAAAGTGGCATAGTACTTATCCGGAAAAATCAAATAGTCTAGTGAATTATTAAAGACAAAATATTTAAAAGTGACATCAGATTTACTTACACATTGAATGTTAGATCGTACTCGAGTGATTGCTTTTGCCTAGGCTATAGTTGCTGATGCTCGTCTACTTGGATATTCTAACACTTCTTGAAGTGCAGTTTTTTTGTGCAAGCCGTCGATATGTTTGGTGGACTGTTTTAAGTACTCTCGCCCAATGGAGGACAATGGTACTTTTTATTGGTTGGCTCTCTTGTTTAACCGGTCTTTGCTTTGGTTACTTTTTTTTTTTTTTTTTTGTTGTTGTTCTTTTCAAGGTTTGTGGTGGTGGACGATGGTGTTAAAAGATGGATTCACCTTTGTAATTTTTCGTTATTGTAATATATTAGCACTCTAGTGCTTCAGCATACGATCATTAATACCTTAAATGCAAATCACTTTTCTTGACCCTTTTCTTGATGATATCTCTTCTTTTTTAAAAAGTAAAATCCAAGTTATTTCTGTCTAACATCCTATAAATTTTTATTTGATTGTATCCAATATAAAAAAAGAAGAAGAAATAGGTTTGAGACCTCAGTCTCAAATGCTGCGAATTACAGGATAGATACTTAACTAAATTTAAATATGTGAAGAAAATATATTGGCAATACGGTCATGTAAATTGTTTGGGAAAAAATTTCGTTGCAGTAACTACCGAAGGGAAAAACTAATCAGAAATTAATAGTTGAAAACTGAGGGCTTAGAGCAAAGACAGTGGCAAAATATATAATTTTAGTTGCTGGGTTGTGACTTGATATCGACTTAGAGACTTAGAGACGAAACTAATGCTGAAGTTGTATCGCAACCTCAAAAGGAATGGTGAAGGTGAAGAAAAAAAAATCAAATTCTGCTTACGAAGCTTATTGCATAATCCTTAAAGAGTTTTTGATAAGCCGTATGGGGTATTGAAAAGTACACATACTCCTCGAGCAAGATGTTGATGGAATTACTTTAAATTTTAATTAAATGTAAAATTACATTTAATTTTAATTTACTTTCTAAATAGATTAGTACTAAGCGCAAATCCTGTGGATGAAAAAAATATCCTTAAGTTTTTGAGGGTCTACATGATGTGGACTAAAAAAGGTTACTATGGGAAGTTTCATTATCAATAAAAAAACTAAGTCCATTCATTAGGTACTCTGCAAATTTGAGGATATGGTCGTGGATAGTGAAAATACTGGGAGTACCAAAATACACCACCAACTTTTTCGTAGGCAATCTATATGGACAAACTCAATATAACTCCGAGAGTTAAAACTCAATCAAGGAAAGTGTCTAGAGTTATATCTCAATCTCTCTTATGATTAGAACGTTTACAAAATTGAATCCGTGAACCTAATCTCAAAAAGAGTTCTTGGACGGTACCAAAGTCCAATCTCCAAGGATCAATCAAGTCTTATCCAACAAACAAGGTGGGACGTATCTACTGTGATTGATCAACGCACAACCCGTGATATTTCAATTATAAAGATAAACAATATAATGCGGAAAAAGAAATAACACATACACTATAAAATTTTGTTAACGAGAAAACCGCAAATGCAGAAAAACCCTGGGACCTTATCCAGATTGAACACCAAATTGTATTAAGCCTTTACAGACACTAGCCTACTACCAATTAACTTCGGTCTGGAATGTAGTTGAGCCCGAACTCAGTCTCCCACTGTTTCAGGTACAGTCGCGCTCCTTACGCCTCTTGAATCCCAGCAGGACACCGTGCAATTGATTCCCTTAGATGATGTCACACCAACTAAGAGTTGCTTCAACTCAATTGAAGAATTTAAACCAAATCTGCCTCCCACAGATTAAGCCTATATAGTTGATTTCCTGATTTATGATCGAAACGGATGATCAGATCAAACATAAGATCCAGGTAATGGAAATCAATAGCAACTTGACAAAAGTCAGGCTATCCTCAAAATCCGGGCTTATGAACCCGAAGTGCAGCCTAGATTATCATTCACCTCACAAGTATAAAACTTATGGAATCACAAAGTTTGAGACGAAGAGAACTTTGTGATTTCTATCTATCTTGTTCAAGTGATAAATCAACAAGCGAACAAGATCAGGATACTCAAGTTATCAAGATAAAAGATAAGTAGTCATGGCTTCAAGAATCCAAATAAAGTCTTTTATAGTAGTTAAACCCTAAAAGGGTTTCAGGAGAGGACGACTCAAGATACAACTAGGACACACCAAAAAGTAGTGTCAGGATTCGAAGATCCAAGTTGCCAAGAGTTCCCCTTATAGAGACTTCAAATCCTAGGTTGCTTTAGGTTTAAGCTAAGATAGCTTTGGAACCAAGCAAACAATATTCATCGTTAGATGAAAGCTTTGAATCTTATTCACATAAACAAGATATACACTCTGGTTTGGTAAACCATAACCGAACCGTGTATAAAGACTATGCCCAACATGGTTAGCCGAAACTAGCCGGTTTGAACTTAAAAGCTTAACACTTATTCCCATGAACACAAAGACATTGATCTTGAGTCACAACCATGTGATCAAATGAGTCTAGTATTAATTAGAGATTCATCAAATGCAAATTATCTCAGAGAAATAATTTAATCAAAATTGTATCATAATCTACATAGTTGGTAAATGCACAAAGTACAATTACTTGAGTAGTTCATGAATCGGATGAGTCAAGGTACGCGGACCGGTTTGCAAACTTACAAGCAAAACCGAGTTCCGGAGTTTATAGTTCACGTACCAGTTTGCAAACTTAGGTGCAACACTAAGTTCCGGAGTTGACAAAAAAAATTCGGCCCACGTACCGGTTTGCAAACTTAAGACCTTTACCGGTTCCGGAGTGCACAAAACCTTTTCAGTTTGCGCACCTGTTTGGGCACTAAACTGGTTCCATAACATAGAATTGTATTGGTTCGCATACCGGTTGAATACTGTAACCCGGTTCCCTTACCACAGTTCCAAAATGGTTTGTATACGAAAATACATACCTATTCGGATCACGAAACAAACACATTTTCCCATGATGTGCATACGAATATGCGTATCACACATATCTGAAAGTCGATATATAGCTACTCCGCTACTTGTACGAGTTTATGTAATACGGCTTCAGACATATACAGTTTTCCAGTTTGTAAGACTGATAACACTGTCTTGTATTCCGAATATAGTAGTTCTATATTTCTCTAAATCAATTCGAAAAATTCTTGAATAACATGAATGACACATATCATTGTTCCAAGCTATTTTCGAATGATAAACTTGAATCAAGAAATGGTTCCGAACAATAAATTGTTCTCCACCGAATTTGATCAAGTATGAACAAATGTTCATTAAGCTTAGTCATTATATTTCGAGAAATTCGTAAACTAAATAATTAGTTCTCGACTCGAAATTCTTGTCTATGCAAGCTAGTCTAATTAGTTATGCGACAATCGTCTCAAGCATAGAAAGGTGAATATAACTTGAGAAATAGGTGGTTCAGTCTTCACTTGCCTTTTGTTGGTGAAGTTATCCAAAAGCTTCGGTTGATCTTCGCCTTCAAAAAGTAAAATGTAATGATGACTGGTTCGTTTCTCAACTACCTCTATCCTAGACTGAGACTTAACTAATTGTAGACTAGAAATCAAGATATAGTTTTGACAACTAAATTTGACAACAAGCTTGATATAGCAACACTTGTGAGTTCGACCGAGCAATGCTCTAACAATCTCCCACTTTTTCAACTTTAGTGACAAAACTATTAATACATATGGATAATAAAAATAAATCTTCGAAAAACTCCTCGATCCATCATGCCTTGATTTCCTTGGTTTCTTCAACTCTCCTTGAACTCTTCGTTATTGCAAGTCGCAATGATTCTGAACGTGTTCCACTCAACATCGTTGTTGTTGAAGACCATAGGTATAACAACTCTCGTCGTTATACAGAAACATAGTATTATTATCTTTTCTCCAAAGTTCAATTGTATCCCAACTCTGAAGTAATACTACGGTGATATGTTTCTCCCCCTTAATCAATACATACATATTTTGTATAATAGGTGAAACCTATTGCTTAAATGATTCACCTCCCCTTAGATAATGATCCGTAAAGCATATGTATGTAGTATGAAACTACTAATTAATTCCCCCCCTTTTTGTCAGTAAAATTAACAAAGGTACGAAAATCGCGGGATCATAATGAATACAATCAAAAGATATCTTCAAGTTTTAAGGAAGATGGAGATACTACACAATAACATAGTGAAAATGTAACTCCTCATATCAACTTATTTAGATGATTTCACATAGTAATAAATACTTAGCGCTCATCCTAGGAGATTAAAAAGATACAAGCATCCCCTTTATAATTCCACAGCCCCACTCCCTACAAATATATAGCAATTAAGCACAAGTTCATTTAAGAACTCTCCCCCATAAAAAGTCATTCCTAAGAGAACAACATGAGTGACCTTACTTTTATGAAAAAGTAGGATTTCGGACGACATTAACAAATCACAAGGATTTGTATCCATAATATCGACATAAAATAATCTCAAGGTCAGTTACGAACAAAGAGACAATCTTACTAGATTTTATTCAACATAAGAGAATCTTACGGAGTGTGTCAAGCAGCAAAACACAACAGTGTGATCACAAGAAGATCAATACTGCAAGAGTAATCTCAAAGAGTTTGTTCTATTTTCCGTTTATAAAAAACATAATAGATTTAATTTCTGAGCATATATGAAATATTAGCTCGATTCACGAGAACGTAAAGACACAACTATTTCATAAGAATTTTGCAATAATTAAATCAATAATGATTACATACTGCAAGTTCATCTTCCAACAACTCTATAATTTAAACAAATAAATCTAAAAACATGCAAGATGAAAAACGTTGGAAATAGCTATGTGTAATCACAATCTTTGTTATACCAAACCCTAGTTATCCTTCTCAAGAATAAAATCCTCAAAAGAAGTTTCCTAGTACTTAAAGTCTTTGAAGAATTCTTTATCATCTCCAAACTTCTTATCAATAACTGGAATAGGAACATTTGGTTCATAAATGAATGAGTTAATTTCTGCAAACCTGGTAGGCTGTTGATTGACAAGCGCTTGAGGTTTGAGATATCTCTGTAAAATCTTCTTTAGTCCTTGTACCTCCTTCTTGGTTTTCTTAAGTTTTCCAAAAATATTCTCAAACCTTTTCTGATTGGAGTAATCCGATATAGATTTCTTCTTATTCTTCCTTTTCCTCTTAAGAGACGGTACAAGAAGAAGAGACATCTCTTTCTCCTTTTTAGTTGGATCAGTATCAACAACCATTGGAGCATAGGATTCACGAGAAGATGTTGTGATTGGAGCCTCCATGATTCGTGAGAATAAAATGGATTTGTGAGACACAAATATATGGGTCAATATGCAACACTTCTTATGAAAGAGATATGAGTCTTGAAGAAGAAGACATTTTATCATGTAGGATTTCAGAACTTATAAAGGTTCACACACTGGAACATGCAAAACCTAAAATGGAATGAAATGTCATTTTTATCCTTTATATGTTTATTATATCAAAATTTTCAATACCATTACTTGAGACTTAGATAAGCATGGACAGATAACGATGGAAATCCAAGTAATAGTATTCAATTTTGATCCAAAATCCCTGATGTGCAAAGTTGTTATCTCTTTCAAGGGCGCATGAGATAAGATGCACATTTCAACACAATTCGATTGTGTTGAGGTGAGCGTTAGATTGCTCACCACAAGATTCCTGCACGAAATTGACAATATCCTTCACTAGGGAACGTTTAGCCCGGACTCTTCTCTTTGTTTGAGATTTTCCCCTATCCTTAGAATCAATAAACCGCTTAGAAGAAGAAGAGTTAACTTTGTGTACCTCAGGATTGGACTTTTTAACAAGCTTAAGTGCATTTGCCAACCGATTAGCCCTTCGTTGCAGTTTGTTGACATACCTTAGTTTATGTTTGTATTTGAAATATTATATGAATCTGTGACCTTTACTAGTTCAATAAGGACATGTCGAATTGGAGATTGGTTCAGTAACAACTTTACCCAAGAGTGCTACACTTGAATTTTCTTCCTCTTCAGAATCGTAATGATCAGAGGTCTCATCAAGTGTTACAGCGAAACTCTTGTTGCTAGTGTGTTTTCTTCGATTTGGACACTCATTGGCAAAGTGACTGAATCCTTTACATTTGAAGCAACGTGGCATATCCTCATCACCAGAGTCATTGGAATCTCTGTTTTTAGCACAAATACGATTATGTGGCTTAGCTGACATTGGAGGTTTTTCTCTGGAGAATTGTTTATTTCTCTTCCTAAGAAGTTCTCTAAACTTTCTTGTGATCAGAGAAACTGAGTTATCAAGATATTCATCTGAAAAATAAGGATCAACAAGATCATCTACAGAGTTTCAACACTTTCACTTTTTAAGGTTCTAGTGTTTTTCAGTGCCTTGAACGTAATATCCTTTCTGGCTCTGGATTGCAGTTCATGATCAAAGATCTTCAAATTTCCAACAAGAGTGTTCCTGGAAAGTGTATCAAGGTTATTTTCTTCCATGATGGCATATTTCTTAGACTCGTATCTTGCTAGTAAAGATCGGAGAATTTTCATCACAATGTCCTTTTGGGAGAAAGTCTTCCCTAATGCATAACAAGCATTAACAATACCAGATACCTTTTGATTAAATTCTTCAAACGAATCTTCATTAGACATACAAAGATTTTCCCAGTCAGAAATCAGGTCTTGAAGCCTAGAATCTTTCTCCGAGGTATCTCCTTTAAATATGGTTTCTAAGATATCCCAAGCATCTTTAGAATTAGTGCACGAAGTCACACGGTGCTGAAGATCAGGGCTTATAGAGAGGATGAATCTAGATACAACTAGGACACACCAAAAAGTAGTGTCAGGATTCAAAGATCCCAGTTGCCAAGAGTTCCCCTTATATAGACTTCAATACCTAGGTTACTTCAGGTTTAAGCTAAGATATCTTTGGAACCAAGCAAACAATATTCATCATTAGATGAAAGATTTGAATGTTATTCAAATAAACAAGATATACACTTTGTTTAGGTAAACCGTAACCGAACCGTGTATAAAGACTATGTCCAATATGGTTAGCCGAAACTAGACGGTTTGAACTTAAAAGCTAAACACGCATTTCCATGAACACAAAGACATTGATCTTGAGTTACAATCATGTGCTCAAATGAGTTTAATGTTAATTAGAGAATTGATCAAATGCAAATTATCTCAGAGAAATAGTTTAATCGCAATTGAATCATAATCAACATAGTTGGTAAGTGTATAAAGTACAATTACTTGAGTAGTTCATGAATCAGCTGAGTCAAGGTATGCAGACCGGTTTGCAAACTTACAATAAAAACCGAGTTCCGGAGTTGATAGAACTTTTTCCGTTCACGTACCGGTTTGCAAACTTAGGTGCAACACTAAATTCCGGAGTTGACAGAACTTTTTCGGTTCACGTACCAGTTTGTAAACTTAAGACCTTTACCGATTCCGGAGTTCACATAACCTTTTCAGTTTGGGTACTGGTATGGGTATTAAACTGGTTCTAAAACATAGAACTGTATTGGTTCGCATACCGGTTTGAATATTTTAACCCGGTTCCCTTACCACAGTTCCAAAATGGTTTGTATACGAAAACACATACCTATCCGGATCACAAACAAACATATTTTCCCATGATGTGCATATGAATATACGTATCACACAAATCTGAAAGTCGATATATAACTACTCTGCTTGTTGTATGAGTACATGTAATACGGTTTGAATACTTTAACCCGGTTCCCTTACCACAGTTCAAAAATGGTTTGTATACGAAAACACATACCTATCCGGATCACAAACAAACAGATTTTCCCATGATGTGCATATGAATATGCGTATCACATAATCTGAAAGTCGATATATAGCTACTCCGCTACTTGTATGAGTACATGTACGACGGCTTCAGACATATAGAGTTTTCCTAGTTTGTAAAACTGATAACATTGTCTTGTATTCCGAATATAGTAGTTCTATATTTCTCTAAATCAATTCGATACATTCCCGAATAACATCAATGACACATATCATTGTTTCATACTATTTTCGAATGATAAACTTGAATCAAGAAATGCTTCCGAACAATAAATTGTTCTCCACCGAATTTGATCAAGTATGAACAAATGTTCATTAAGCTTAGTCCTTATATTTCGAGAAATTCGTAAACTAAATAATTAGTTCTCGACTCGAAATTCTTGTCTATGCAATCTAGTTTAATTAGTTATGCGACAATCGTCTCAAGGATAGAAAGGTGAATATAACTTGAGAAATAGGTGGTTCAGTCTTCACTTACCTTTTGTTGATGAAGTTCTCCGAAAGCTACGGTTGATCTTCGCCTTCAAACGGTAGAACGCAAATGATGACTGGTTCGTTTCTCAACCACCTCTATCCTTGACCGAGACATAACTAATTGTAGACTAGAAATAAAGATATAGTTTTGACAACTAAATTTGACAACAAGCTTGATATAGCAACACTTGTGAGTTCGACCGACCAATGCTCTAATAGATAGTCTATCCGGTCACTTAATGATAGGCCACAATTTTTTTAATTGTTTTTTTACTTTTTCCGGTCGTTGAATTACCGGATTGTTTATTTTTATTTTTGACTTCTTTTTCTACCGGACCCACATGTAGTTGTAGTTTAAATTTTTATTTAATAAAATAATTCTAAATTAGACATGTTTGGGTCTACTATTAAATTTATGGATATTAATATAAAATTCCATAGTGGAAAAATCCTCCACAAATATCTATCCACATATATAAAAATTATCCCAAGGTGGACGATTAAACATCCATACCATAGGAGTTGCCCTAATTAAATGTAACAGTCTACATATATAACTTAGTTTTAATTTTAATTAAACGTTTTACAACATCAACAAAGACATTTGGAGAACTTTTGTACCAGGAACGTGAAAACTGAACCATTCTATTTTACTCACTATCTTACCATTCTATATTTTTGAGACGATGTCGTATGACTTCTAGTAGATTTACAAAGAAGAAGTTTTTAGTCAAGCTTGTCTTGTTAAAAATCTCGAAATATGATTCTAAACAAAGAAGTTCAACGATCCTTAAAAATATTAGTTCTAAACAATTTATTGTGTGAACTAATTTGTGGATCAATTGAAAATTTCTCATGCAAATGTTTTTTATCATGCGGAAATGTTTCAAACATCATAAGAGAGAAATATTGAACTATCTGATATTTCTGCTCAGGGTAGGTTGGCGAACGAGTTCACAAACCATAGATATCTGAGTTTCAGAAATACAGGAGAGTTGGCGGAGCAGTTCGCAAACTGCAAGTTCAGATGGGGGCAGTTCAAAAACCGTTATGAACGGAATTTTGAAAGTTGGTAATATAAGCTAGTAGTTCACGACCATGGTCAACTGAGTTTAGTAGTCTTGTAGGGTTAGCGAAGCCGGTTAACCGTTGCACCCTGACTCGTGAACAAGCCTAATGGTTCACGAACCGTTGTTCCAACCGTTCCAGTTTAAGATTTTAGCAGATGCTCAAAGACTTATTTTTTAAATATGTTTAGCATTGCTGGAACTCTCTCAAACACTTCTAAGACTTCATTGATCACTCAAACACTTATGTCCATGCATCATGATTAAATTCTTAGGTGTTTAAAATGAAAATCAAATTGGTTTAGTTCTTTGGCATACTTGCCAAACCGAACAATCATTATACACGGTTCCAAAACTGGTTCCTAGTCTTCTATTGTGTATTACCTAAAAGTGCATGCTAGATTCTCAAGTTATCTTAGATTGAATTCTAAGCAACCCCTAGTCCTTGAAAATCTATAAATAGAGATACTCTTTCAACTGAGAAATTCAATCCCTTACACTTTGTGTCTCAGTTAATTCTAGAGTCGTCCTCTACAGACCTAGGTTTCCACTGAGCTATTCAAAGAACATTTTAATAAATGTCCACAAACATATATATGTTAATGCTAGAGTGACTGCTGGTTTATCCCGAGCAAAATTCTTTGTGGAAAAAGTTGAATCATTTTAGCCAATTACCTATATTCCAACAATATAATGGGCTCCCAAACTACTAACTGATAAGATTTTGTTTGGTCAACCCAGAATAGCTCGTATGCATTGTGTATTCAGAGTATTAATTGTCAGGCTCTTCAATATCTGTTTGATATGACATGCCATAGTTACTCAAAAGATTAATTCACTATAACCAAAAAATAGAAATAAGGTAATAAATTTAGATCGGTGGAATTCTAAGCAACTTATCCTTGGTCATTCATTATAAAAAGAGGTTTAATATAGCTACACAAACTATCTTTTGGAATATTTTATGTGAGTTGAATCAATTCAAATATAAACAATAATAAGTTACAAAACAACAAACAAAAAATTGACCAAACCTCCTCGGTTATTCAGTTCAATTGAAGAAAACAAAAGCATATAAAAATCAACACGGAAGAGGATTTGTTTAATTAGAATACATATTTTAAGATTTTATAATCAAAATCTAGAGGATTAGGGGTTATTTATATGACGACCCATTATAATATTGATACCTAAATAACAAATTAGATCCATTACAATCTCACCATTATTTGAATGATAATAGTAACAAAACCAAATGTTTGAAAAAGTCTTTTGAGTTTAGTCATAGTATTTTAATATTAGGTTTTCTGACCGGCGGAAATCAACGGATCCAAATACGTAAAAGTTCTTAAATATTGTTTGGTTTTATACAAGGTATTTTCATACCGAAAATGGGAAAATATAAACTCAGGCCAAAACTTACAGTCTTATAATGATAATTTTATATTATGTATTTTTGGTATATACTATATCTTGAAGGTGGAGAGAGACAACTCATTATTGAGTTTCCCAAATATTTTCACAATAACGAAATCATACATTTTCATTAATTAACTATGTCATGGCTGGCATTTCATCGAATACTTGTAAGGAATCACATCTATAACAATTAAGAAAAATATATAAAAATAATGCAATAACAATCACATTTCATCATACTGAGTTTGCTGACACGTGCTGGGTGGAGTTTAAAAGGAAGACTTGGAGATCCCCCAAAATCGCTTTGCTGTCGGTACCCACACAGTGAATGTTGCATCCCCTCTTCCGTTGAAGGGACTTGTCAAGTAGCTTTGGTCATTCTTGTTGATCATTTTGAGGTGTAATTCTTCTTCTAGATTTGAACATGATCAGTTTTGTTAAGTTAACCCCTTTTGCTTTATAACGATTTTCTCGATTGATCCACTAAAAATATAGGTGTGGTTATTCACATTAGGTTTTTGTTAATATGTATGGTCCTATGGATGTCGAAAACACCACTGGTTTTCTATAATACATATTAAAAGATGACTCCACTTGATCACCAATCATTTACTCCCCCCCCGCGTCTTTCCACTTTGAAAAAATAAAAAATAAAATAAGGAGATTGAAGAATATTCCTAATTATCCATATTAAATGTCGTATTGTTGCCAAAAATGATTTTTTACTTTTAAATTTTATCATTAGATTTTCCTAAAATTCTTAACTCGATTTTTATAGGAAAGAAAAAGGAGAAAATATGAAATCAAACTTATTTTGGAAACTTTAAAAACAAAACAAAATAAAACATATTTAAAAAAAAAAAAAAACAAGAAAGATAATAGATAGATTTATTCCCATTTTATAAAGATTCTCATTCAGATTTTGGATTGGGCGATATTAAGATATAGTTGGTAAACTTCTCATCCGCCTACGAAAATGAAGTATGAAACGGAAGGTTCCCCTCAAAGGATTTCGAGTATGTAAAGTTCAATGGAGGGTTGGAGATGAGCGGAACATATCCCTGTGTAGAAGTTCAACGTTCTGGCAGATACTCATCCATGGACGCGGAAGTCAAAGTGTTGAAGGTGGTGAATATAACTGTATTGAGTTTGATTTTGAGGTGTAACTCTCTCTAGGTCTGAACCTTTTTGTTAACCACTTTTGCTATTCCAAGGAGAGGATGATGAACTGAAGTATGTCGTGGCATTCATCGGTCCAGTTAGTGTTTTTTTTGAGGTATTTAAGAGTTTTGATTTATATAAGAAGAGGATTTTTACGAGCAACCAGTGTGGAAACACTCCTATGGTAAACTTTAATTCTCTTCCTTTTGATAAATCTCTCTTTCAGTTAAAAAAAGAAACCCACTCAACTGTTTCTTTAATTGGGCAGGATATGAATCACGCTGTGTTAGCTGTGTGATATTGAAAAAGCGGGGGTCCAACAACCACACCCAATATTTCGCTTAACAATATGTATGGACAAACTCCAATATACTTACAAGAGAATCAACTAGACAGTCAGACTCAGTCTTAAGAAAAGTATATCAAAGAATTATATCTCAATTTCTTAATTCAATCCGCAATCAAACAAATAGGATTTTGCGAGCCCGATTGAATAAAAGAAATAACTTAGACGGTATCACAAACCAATATCCAAGTGTCAATCAATTCAATCAACAAACCAAAGGAAGGATTCAAGAACTGATTGAACTTAACGCATAACGTATGATATTTCTATTATATAACTATATAATGCGGAAAAGTTGCTACGACCCAAAGTCGAAGACTTGATAAACCAATCTGTCTCACACAAAAAAGTATATTTAATAGATAAATCTGTCTCCCACAGATAAACTTATGAGTTTTGTTCCGTCTTTTGATAAATCAAGGTGAATAGGAACCAATTGATATACCGGACTTATATTCCCGAAGAACAACCTAGAAATATCAATCACCTCACAATAATCTTAATCGTATAGTAGCGAAAAAAGATATTGTGGAATCAAAAACAATGAGACGAAGATGTTTGTGACTAGTTTTTATCTTGCCTATCGGAGATTAAATATCGAGCAAATCTTAGAGAAGATAGTACTCAATCACGATAGAAAACAACAAGATCAGAACACGCAACTACAGAGAAAATAGTTGGGTCTGGCTTCACAATCCCAATGAAGTTTTCAAGTCGTTAACCTACAGGGTTTCGTGAAAAACCTAAGGTTAAAAGAGAATCGACTCTAGTCGCAACTAGTATCATACAGAAGGTGTGGGGATTAGGTTTCCCAGTTGCTAGAGTTCTCCTTTATATAGTCTTCAAATCAGGGTTTGATAGCTTTGAAACAAAGCAATCAATATTCACCGTTAGATGAAACCTGATCTAAGAGCCAAGCTAAGTTTGCTTGAAATCAAAGCAATATCTCTCCATCGTTAGATGGTCTTAGCTTGTTACACACAAATGAAATGTACCTTCATTTAGATATGAGTAACCGTACCTAAACGTGTACACCTTGTTGGCTCATCAATAATTAACCGAAGTTAGCCATATGAATACTTTCATATCAACCTTATTCATCTTAACCATAACTAGTTCAAATGACTATAATGAAACTAATTCTAGAGTTGGTCAATTGTTTATATTCTAATAGAAGTATACAAGACACAATTGAAGCAAAATCGATTTTGATTCACGCGAATCAAGTCATGAACATACGGTGTGCAAAAGATTGCATTCCTTATTATATAATGTTTTAGTTCATGAACAAATCGATTTTAGAACATCATCCACTTAGGTATGCATACGGGTATGCGTACCTAAGTAGCCGGAAAAGTTTGGGTTTCGCCAGTACGCGAACAGGTACGCATACCATCCAAACTTAGCAGAATTTCCCGGACTTGATCCTTATGCCAGTATGCGTACCGGTTTGCATACCAGGTTCCCAGACTTTCTCAAACCAACCAGTACGCATACGGGTATGCATACCATGGTTCCCGTGCATGGATTACATATATGCAAGTACGCATACTATGATTAAATCCAATTGTTCTAAACTCTCATTTCAACCATTGAAACATTCTTGGAAGTCGAGAATAACTGTCTCACACAAACTATTAACTTCAAAGCAATTTACAAGTGATCGAATGATCAATACGAAACATTCCGAGTCTACATTAAATGACTGTCTCACATAAATCATGTAAGATGTTACCAGGCGATTTTCCCATGATCATCTTTTGATTTTCGTCAAGAATATAAGATGAACTTGGTTAAAGCGAAAGCTTACCAACACATATTTCGATAAATATGTAAGCGAGTTAAACTCATCTCGAAATATCAAATGTGTATAATTTAAGTCTATATAACTATACAACTTTTTTCTCAAATAGGAGATAGAGTAGATAGAATTTTGAGTGATAGATAAGTTCAAGTCTCCACATACCTTTTGTTGATGAAGTTCCACAAGATCCCCTTAGTAGTTCTTCGTCTTCAATCGATGAACGCCGTGAAGTTTAATGCTAATCCGAGACTTAGCTATAAGTAGACTAGAAATCAAGACTTATAGTTTTGGCAACTAAACTTGACAACAAGCTTGAGATAGCAACCTTTGCGAGTTTGACCGAGCAGTGCTCAAAGAATCTCCCCCTTTGTCAATTTTAGTGACAAAACTATTAATGCATATGGAATACAAAATAAATAAACTTTGTAGCTCTCAATCCAAATGCTTGATTTCCTTGGTTCTTTAATAATACTCGAAATATTCGTCACTTCCAAGTACTGCAGTGATTCTGAACGTGTTCAACTCAGCATCAATGTTGTTGAAGATCCGTAGCTATAACAATGAGAATACAGTTGCTCTCAATCATTGTTATACAATGTCATAGTATTATTACACATCATCAAAGTTCAATTGTATCACAACTTTGACAACAATACTATGGTGATATGTATCGCTCCCCCTTAGTCAATACTTCATCTCACATGAAAACCACTCCCCCTTACATAATGATCCATAAACCATATGTATTTGTAGTGTGAACTACACATTAATTCTCCCTCTTTTTGTCAATAAAAATTGGCAAAGGTACGAAAACTAGTGGGATCCTAATGAAATTTCCATGGAGATACTTCATGACCAAAAAAGAACAACATATCAACTTTTTTTAGATGCAATCATATAGCCGAAACTAAATGCATTCGTCAAGGAGTTTATAAAGATACAAGATAACCCCTATTATATTCCATAGCCGCACTCCCCAAAAAGATTTGGCAATTAAGCACAAGTTTAATTAAGAACTCTCCCCCATAAAATGTCATTCCCGAAAGAACAACAAGAGCGACCTTACTTTCACAAGAAAATAAGGATTTCTTTGGACATAACAAATAATCATGAAACATGAATTTTTATCCAAAATACTCAATTAAATTAACCACAAGAGAACCCATGATTAATTTAATCGGAAATGCTCATATAAGGGAACTTACGGAGCCACACAATACTTACACAAAGATGTGGATCAGGGAAAGACCAATACTGCGGAATAATCAAAGATTCATTATACTTTTCATCAATATTTTCATAGAGACATGTAATAGACTTAATCTTTGTAAACAAAAGTTCATCCTATCTTCCATCAATATTTGCATAATGACATAATAGGTTTAACTTTCGTTTGTCAAAAGTTCATTCTATCTTTTGTCAATATTTGCATAAAGACATATGATAGACTTAACTTTTGAGCATATATGGGATAATCATAGTTCACGGATGCAAACACACATATCCCATAACAAGTTCCAATATATAAAACCATAAAGATTAATACTGTAAAATCATCTTCCAAATAAACTTTAAAATTTAAATAAATAAATCTAAAAACATAGCAAGATGAAAATCGTTGGAAATAGCTATGTGTACTCACAATAATGGCTATTCCAAACCCTAGTTATCCTTCTTAAAATACGAGAATAAATTCTCATAAGAAGTTTTTTAGACAAAAATAAGGACAACAAGCAAAAATCAAAAGACTCCTAAACCAACAAAACAGATCAAATCAAGGATCACTTATGGAACCCCCACGAGTCTTGAGACCTTTGAGCTTGTTATTGACAGCATCAATTGCTTCTTCAGAGAAGATATCCTCATTGAGAAGTTCTTTAACATGTGTCTTCATGAGAACAAGGTCAGAATTAACCTTTTTCAATTCAGTTCTTAACACATCAATACCTTTATAGTATCAACGAGTTGCATTTTTGCTTCCTCAAAGTATTTAAGAAAATCATGAACCACTTCAGCAGAAACCATATCCTCATTCTCAACATCCTGATGAGTATAGGCATAGTAGCATGAGGCATTAGGATTTTGATCATCTTCTACTAGGGTTCCTTTCTTCCTCCCTTGGACTCAAAACCAATACCTTTATCAAGAAAACCTCTTGCAAAACCTCCAGTGCGGGAAGGTGAAGACATTCTTGATAAAACAACAATAATCCTAGAGTACACGTACGTGACTCAATAGGTTTGGTGTTTAAATGGTTTCATAGGTAAGGTAACTTTTAGGGTTTCCAAAGATAGTTCGTGACAAGTAAGATGTGGGTATCCGTACGAACGCAATCCGAACCCAAAAACAAAACAAAAACGTACCTTAAGACTCAAAAAAACTTTCGCTACGTGAAGAATTTTCTTTCACAACTTTTTGGCTCAATAAATTTTATATCTCCACAGAGAAACAATTTTAGAGCACAAGAGTAGCAGGCAACTTAGTTGCAACTAAAAATTTCTTCGAAACTAAAACAATAAGAAAAACAAAGAGATTTTTGAGATACAAACAATACTTAGGCAGTGCTGGCTGAAGACAATAGTTTAGCTATGGACGATAAGAAAATAACTCAACTAATCAGAGAGCAAATAGCCAAAAGTATACCCAATGATGTAATTTTAAAGTGGTAAGTAAGGTTGTCGTTCACTCGGACTTGTGAAGATTCGAGTTTTTAAATTTAATAAAAATATATACAAAAATATTAAACAATGGTGAGAGGTACTGGGATTCGGGATTCCACCGAATTCAAAACATAAGGTTCAATTATTAATTCTTTGACAATTTTAGCTCAAGAAAAACAAGGACTCTATTTTTGCCAAGGTAGATTCTCAAAACATTGATTGTAAATCCTAAGCATGATGTATCAAAACACCTAAGCTAAGCATACATCATCAAATTAAATGACAACCAATTAATTCAAATCATATTTTCAATTAAAATTAATGCAAAAGTCTTAAAAAGAATTAATAAAATTACCCCAAGTATGATATTCGTCTTCCTCCGTCATCCCAGTGTTTGGGTTTAGCTCCTCATGGTAAAAACATGCTCAAAAGATAGAAACATGGCTCAAAAGGTGTTTTTATTGAAGAGAAATAATAATACAGCGAATCTGCAACGCTTTTATGGCGTTACAGAATCACCGATACAACTGAAGTGCTGTTAATAAACGATAATATAAGACTGCTTCTGCGACGGTTATATGTGGGTCGAAGTTCTTCGTGTTCTTCGCGACTGTTCAGTGTGCGTCTTATGTTCTTCGTGTTCTTCAGCTCCGCACCAGCAGAAAACAGCAGCAGCAGCGGCCTGTAAACCTCTGATTCTCGCCTCCTCAGCCCTTCTCAGCCCCCCAAACTCTCTACCCACCTTATATATGACCCAACCAATCTATTTATATCAAAAAGAGCGATTAAATCTCTCCAAAATCTTCCGAAATCTCTTTCTTTCTCTTCACGGCAAAGTTGCGGCAATTTCTTGTTTTAGAATTTCCACGCATATATGGGCTTTCCTTTTGATTCTAAACTCTTCCTTAGATATATATTAAGCTTTGGGAAGAAAATCTTGCCTTTAATCTCTCTAAAATTTCCTAAAATCGGTCACACACGTGACTTTCCATATTTTGCTGTTGAGATCAAAACCCGTCGATTGAGCCAAATTTAATCGGTTTAAACACCCATGTTAGATTCCTAGACCCATAAGGAGTCTACCCTATGAAAATTAGAGGTTTAATCGACCTCAAACACCTCTAAAAATCCATCACCAAATCTGCCAGGAAACACGTTTTCAAGTTTTTGGTTTCCCGCCCAAATTCAGAATTTGAACTGAAGGGGAAGGTTACCCCTTATCCAATGGTCGCCCCTTATCCGTTGCTGGAGTCCGCATAACACTCGTCCCTTGGGTTGCATTTATCAACTTTTCGAGCCAATTTTTCCGCAAAAACCTATTCCTCCAAAAACACCTACAAAGGGATAAAATACCAAAATAAGTACAAAAATGGGTACTAACATTATACACAATAGAGATGAAAATAGACACATAAATGCGTCTATCACCCAATTATTAGCAAGTCTTACTCAACAGGATTTTTATGAGTAAGCATTCAACCCTTGTGATTAATTAGCACAAGTATGAGCCCTAAGCTCATTAAATGAATGGTGTTCACGGTTGAGTCTCTTTTTCCTTCCAATTCTAGGAAAGAATCCTTTTTTATATGAAAAGTTATCAAAAAACTTGCTGTCATCAAAATACGAGACAGAGTTCGAGTTCTTACCAGAATAAGTTTGTTCGGAGGATTTTGACAGCCTGTTGATAAGATCCTTGTATCCTTCAATTATCAGATATAGGTTGTCCTTCATATCTCCACGTTTTCTTCCATCTACAGGAACCTTTTTCACATCTTGAACATCATTCATCACCTTAGGTTGAGAGGGACCTTTCTGAAATCTCCTTAAACGATTTGTATTAATGCTACAATTGGTTCGAACGTTCGATGAGCAAATTGAACTGACATACCTAGGAGAATTCTCATGGAGAGTACCAATAGGTTTAGTCATCCGAATGTCAGTAACACCTTTGAGAATTAAATCCAAGGTATGCTGAAGTTGACTTAAGTAATTGTCATTCGGCTTCGGTTTGCTCTTCCGTTGAACATGTCCTTTGGAATTACAAAAAATACATACTTTTTGATCACGGAAGTGATTAGAGTGTGTAGCATTAAAACCATCGTTAGAAGATTTCTTCCTTCCATGAGACGAGATAAATCCATGATTAGTGGAAGAGCCAGGCACTTCTTTATCAATAGGAAGGGATTTCAATTTATCTTCTGGAACTAAATTTCTTATAGTAGAGTCAGAAGCAGTTGGTATAGTGGACTCTTTAGAACATCCTTGAATAGAAAGTTTACTCAAAAGCTGTTCAATTTCTAAGGCATCCTTTTTGAGTTTCGCCTCGAGTAAGTGTTAGAGCATAACTCGGTTGAACCCACCAAGCGTTGGTATGTTAAGTTTGGTTGTCATATTTTAGTGAATCAAAACTCATTTAAAGAGTCGCTTGATTATTTACTAGAGTCAACTTCGCATAGGTTAGCTAGAAAGTTACTAGGATATGAGACTTACAAGTATTACGTTAAGACTTGAAGAATGTGAAGAAGTAAAGAACTACAACGACGACATCATCCTTCCACTTGAGGTTAGTAATATTTGACTTGAACTGTTTCATTCCTAACGTATCTTTCAAGTCATGCATATTGAAAACATAACTTCGAAGCTGTGAATGATTATACTCTAGTTAGACATAGTATTAAGGAATTACAATACGAAGTATAACGTCTATCTTTTGAACTTCGTATATAAGACATCGACATAATCGTATGAATGCTATTGTGATTATGTATGGGTATGGGTGAAGATTTCATCCTAGGAAATAATGTTTTACATTCGTTTAAAGGAAGTAAATTCATAAACTTGTTTTGTGAATCGAAAGGGAAATCGCCTGGCTTATTGGTATTGTTATTCATTGCAAATCTTTTGAATTACCAATATGTGTGTTTAGTATAACCGTTCATAACTTGCTTATGTATCTTGGTAAAACTATTCACAAGGCCTGACTTTTGTATTGGTATGACTTTTATTAGTGAAACCGATCTTAAGTAATCACCTGAGATGGTAAGATCGATATCTTGAAATTGGTGTGACTAAATACTAGACATTGGGTAACCGATCCTAGTAAGAGGTGTGACCGATCACAAGAGAGTGTGTAAGAGGTTTAACAAGTTTTAGTAAGTTGGTGTAACAGATCCTATAACTTGGTCAACCGATCATAAGTTTTACCATAAGAAGTGGTAAACGGTCCTAGTACTTAGTTAGCCATTTTATGGTATCTAGTGTAACCGATCCTAGTACCCACTTGGAGGTAGAACCGAAAATTTATGTTGAGGTAGAACCGTGAAACCCATTAATGGTGATTTGATAGGATAATCAATCACATAGTTCTTGGAAGTCAGATGAACCAATTCTAAACTTGTTTGGAAGTGTGGCAAATCGGTTCCAAGATTGTAAATATGAAAAAGTATTTTCAAAGTAAAGATGTCGACATACTTTGAACATGTGCAGTAACTCTTATCTTTTATTGTTCAAAGATATTCCTTAATAGCTAAAGGAGAATCCCGGATCGAAATAAATTGAGAATCTTTTAATTAAGGTTTTTAGTTTTATATGCTTTTAATTTCCAGCAATTAAAATGCATATCTTTAGGAAAAAAATTTAGTAATGTGCATTTACTAGTTGGAGATTTTCTACTGAGATTTCGGTCAATATTTGGACAAAGCATTTCCAGGAATTATGAAAACCGTTTTTTCCCTTATTGCATATCTTTGAGAATATTCGGTTTTGGAAATTCCTTGGTGTCCAAACTTCCTTGTCTATAAATACTGAAGTTTGCATTTCTAGCAAACTAATCCTCAGAGCCAGCAAAACTACCTAGTTGTGTTGTTACTGGTGGAGCCGCCTATTCGGAGAGGAAAGTAACCTAATTAGGCGAAATCTCTTACGGCCGCTCGGTTTAAAGACTTCGTTGGGATTGAAAAGCTCTATTAGTACTGTTGGTGGGAAACTAGATAATTGCAGTTTATTATTCATTTCCGATTGATTTGATTGACTAACGGTTGTTGAAATTTGATTGCACCTAGTTTGTTTATGCTTTAGAATCTTCTCTTCTGATATAAGATTCACTCAAACTAGATCGAAGTTTCAACGGGAGATCTTTGGACTGTTTGTAGATCTAAAGACGTCTTGTGATAATCCATTGTTAACAGACTCCGTTCTGTGTGTGATTGATCACAAGAGATTCAAGTTGTTTGTGTGCAGGTGTTTATTGAAGATCTAAGAAGATTTGAAGACGAAGATTTGAAGACGAAGAAGATTTCTGATTTGGGTTCATAATCTTTGGTGTGCACAAAACTTGTTTCGGCTTGAAAGGGATCAAACTATAATCGGTTTATCTTTGTGATAGATTGGATTGATTAGTTGATAGCAATTATAATTGTTTTATTATAATTAGAAGTAAAATACACAAACGTTAATTCCTATTCACTTGATAGCAATCCTATAGTGTTTAGTTAAATCCGAACCTATTATCAAGTAACATACTTCGTTGTTGTATTGTGTCGATCTTGTATCCATAGTCAATCACACAAGTTATCTTGTTGTCGTATTGTCTCGATCTCGTATCCATAGACGATCACACGAAGTGTGAACCAATTAGTTGTATTGTCTTGACTCAGTCCATAGACAATCACTTTCGTAGAAAGGACTTATAGGTTGAAAAGTTTTAGATTGAGGTATATTTGGGCACCCTTGTCTTTTCAGTAAAGTTCGTGAAGAGCAAACTTCAGCGTTTTCCTTGCTAAGAGCCTTTGATTTAGAGTCACAAACTTTTACTATACCGATAAGAGTATTGACATTGTTTTTCAACCGATTAATTCTATCAGCCTGGATTCTAACAAGATTTAGAATAAGTTTACTCTCTTCGGCTGCATCACTTTCTTTAACAGCGTCAGACTCGTTCGAAAGGTAATCGGGATAACACTTGTTAATGAAAGTCTGTTTCGTTGGAACACTAGGTTCATCGATATTTGAGATTGAAAAATCTTTCTCTTTAATATATTTCATAGAAACAGAACTTTTGCTTCTGGTGATACGTTTATCAGAGATAACACTTCTGTCCATAGAATCAGATTGCTACAAACCCAGACTTATGAGGTCTTAAACGTGTTTGCCTGCTCTGATACCAATTGAAAAAACGGGGGGTCCAACAATCACACCCAATATTTCGCTTAGCAATCTGTATGGACAAACTCCAATATACTTACAAGAGAATCAACTAGACAGTCTGACTCAATCTTAAGAAAAGTATATCAAAGAGTTATATCTCAATTTCTCAATTCAATCCACAATCAAACAAATAGGAATTTGCGAGCCCGATTGAATAACAGAAATAACTTGGACGGTATCACAAACCAATATCCAAGTGTCAATCAATTCAATCAACAACCCAAAGGCCGAATTCAAGAACTAATTGAACTTAACGCACAACCTGTGATATTTCTATTATATAATAATATAATGCGGAAAAGAAATAACACACACACCAGAAGTTTTGTTAACCAGGAAACCGTGAATACAGAAAACCCCCGGGACCTAGTCCAGATTTGAACACCACACTGTATTAAGCCGCCACAGACATTAGCCTACTCCAAGTTAACTTCGGACTAGAATGTAGTTAAGCCCTAACCAATCTCACACTGATCAAGGTATAGTTGCGCTCCTTACGTCCCTGAATCCTAGCAAGACTCTACGCACTTGATTCCCTTAGCTGATCTCACCCACAGATAAACCTATGAGTTTATTCCGTCTTTTGATAAATCAAGGATAGCATGAACCAATTGTTATACTGGACTTATATTCCCGAAGAACAGCCTAGAAATATCAATCACCTCACAATAATCTTAATCGTATGGTAGCGAAACAAGATATTGTGGAATCACAAACGATGAGACGAAGATGTTTGTGACTAGTTTATATCTTTCCTATCGGAGATTAAATCTCGAGCAAATCTTAGAAAAGATAGTACTCAATCACGATAGAAAACAACAAGATTAGAACACGCAACTACAGAGAAAATAGTTGGGTCTGGCTTCACAATCCCAATGAAGTCTTCAAGTCGTTAACCTACAGGGTTTCGTGAAAAACCTAAGGTTAAAGGAGAATTGACTCTAGTCGCAACTAGTATCACAAGGAAGGTGTGGGGATTAGGTTTCCTAGTTGCTAGAGTTCTCCTTTATATAGTCTTCAAATCAGGGCTTGATAGCTTTGAAACAAAGCAATCAATATTCACCGTTAGATGAAACCTGATCTAAGAGCTAAGCTAAGTTTGCTTGAAACCAAAGTAATATATCTCCATCATTAGATGGTCTTAGCTTGTTACACACAAATGAAATGTACCTTCATTTAGATATGAGTAACCGTACCTAAACGTGTACATCTTGTTGGCTCATCAATAGTTAACCGAAGTTAGCCATATACAAAATCGATTTTGATTAACTCGAATTAAGTCATGAACATTATAGCCACGCTTTGCAAAAGATTGCATTCCTTATTATATAAATGTATTAGTTCATGAAAAAAAAAGATTTTAGAACATTATCCACTTAGGTATGCTCATGGGTATGCGTACCTAAGTAGCCAGACAAAGTTTGGATTTCGCCAGTACGCGAACAGGTACGCTACCTGATGTGAATTTTAGTTGTAGTAAAAAGAGGGATTCGATTCTCGAACTTGTGAAGGATAACTTTAGACTTAAATTCAAAACTAAATAGAAAAATCACTAAAAATTATAGCAAACACTGAAAAAGTTGATATCAATATTAAAAGAACACTGAGGCTGAGATTCCACTATTTTCCAAGTTAAGAGTGATTTAATCTAGTATTGTTATTCATGCAATTTTCTCGTTCAATTTGATTCTAAACTATTGCAACATGTAGATTTTCAAAATAACAAGTGTAAATCCGAAGCATAAAACATCAAAAACCTAGGTCCAAGAATGCTCTATCAAAAGAAATAATAATTGCTCAATAAAAATCACTCAAACAATTTTCAATCAAGGCAAATAATCATAAAATAATTGCAATAAAATAAATAAAATAGAATATACCAATTTTTGTTGGAAAAATAGCTTCCTCTATCGCCTCAGCAATGGGGTTTAGCTCCTCATATTAATCATAATCTCAAAATACATGTTTATGGCTCAAAAGTTGATTAAAAGGGAGAAAGGTGTTAAAGCAGCGGATTCTGTAGTTGCTGAAGGTCTAAAACAGAAGTCGGAGTTGTTGCTGAAGGGCTTCGGAGACTGCAGGAAGATGCGACCGTACCTCGTTGTCACTGAAAATAAGTCTGCCTCTGCGACTGACTCTGTGGGTCTTATGTTCTTCGTGTTCTTCTTCTTCGCAGCAGCAGAAAAGTTTCTGTACTCGACTCCAGTTGATTTTTTTTCTCTTCTCTAAGGCTCTAAACTTCTCCAAAGTGTTCCCCCTCCTTCCTTAGACTCCCTAGAGCTTATATATACCTCACAGCTCGGTTTAAACTCGATCAAAATCTCTTTTTCTTCCCCAAAAATAAATTTTCTTCCCGGTCAAGTTTTGGATATTCTAACCTGTTTAATCACTTCACCTCCTTCCTGAATTATCCAAACTATCCTCTTATGCTTCTACAAACAAATCCTTGCAAAATATAGCACGTAACTTCCAAATATAATTCGAAACTTTGTCTGTTTCCATTTTTATGCTTTTTTTCTTCCCTGTTTCACCAAGATGTACATGGAAACTGGTTTTTCTTCGACTCAAAGCCAACTGCCAACCCTGTTTTAATATAACAGTCCCAAACAAACTTAGTCCAATGCAAATCCACGAGAAAATCTCGTTCAAATCCAAATCAGGGAAGTTCGGCCTCTGTAACTTTTTTTTCCCGCCCTTTTCCATTTTTGAACGATGAAGATGTGGTTGGCCCCTATGCAGTGCTGGACTCCGCATAACAGGTGGATGGAAATGGGTTACCCCTTATCCAAAATGAGAGTCCGAATAGCAAATGCCCTTCCAGGTGTCTTTAACAACTTTTCTAGCCAATTTCGCCGCAAAAGCCTATTTTTTTTTTCCAAAAACACCTACAAGGGATAAAATACCAAAATTAGTACAAAAATGGGTACTAACACTATACATAAAAGAGATGAAAATAGACACATAAATGCGTCTATCAAATACCCCCAAACTTATTATTTGCTAGTCCCGAGCAAATTAAAACTACAAAATAAAATCCTAACTCACTGTCGCAGGCATCGTCGGTTGCACTTAGCATGTGCAACAAGCCTTTAAACCCCTAGGTGGCCCTAGTGTCCGAGTTATAGTCTCGGGAGGGTTTACCAGAGGTGTACCCACAAAACCTTTACTCCAGACCCTAGCTATCTACGCAGAACCTTGGAATGCACTAAAGAACCTCCTTGGTTGGCATACTTATTGATTACGGGAGGAAGTACCCTGATGCGAAATTCCAATTGCTGTATACGAGTTTGCACTCTAGCATACTAAAATTCATATATAAGTGACGGAGCTCTACTCAGATAGTCGCACTATGGACATCAATATCCGGAATCAAACAAATCACATGAATAGATTAAGAAGATGGATATAGAAGTAGATGGTTGCGAATGAACTTCAATGCCAAGATGAACCTAAGATCTAATGGATTGAGATACTGGTCTTGACTAATATCAACACAACTGGCATATACAAGGGAACCAGTGGTCGACAATCCTAAATCTACATCAACTCAGCTGGCATATACAACGGAACCAGTGGTCGACTTTATAATAAACCTTTATTTTTATTCCTGTGGATCCTGCATTCCACGATTGTTTAGGCGACGGAGACAGGGAGAACACACACATATTGCTATCCAAGTGTTATTTATTCCGATTGGTCTAATTGGTCTGGTCTTTTTTTTTTTTTTTTAGTAACTCAATCACTCTATTTCACCCCAGCAGACATCAACATAAAAATTTGCAAAAATAAAAACAGAAGTAATAAGATTATTCCGAGATACGGTGAAACTATCATGTTATTTCTAACACCTGAGCTCCGTGCTTTTATGAATAGACTCTTATAGATGTTTCTATCTAATCAGATTGGTTCCTCAACTCCTAAACCAAAATGCTTCCATCCACTTAGATTGGTTAGTGCCATCCTTAATAGGCATAAATTTCTAGGCTCTGGAGTTTATTTATTGTAACAAAAAGTAACAAAAAGTTTCTACCCCACCCCCAAACTTAAATCTAACATTGTCCTCAATGTTTCTAATTAAAGAACAGTACCAAAAGTATAAATAACATGAGGAATCAGTAAAGAGAGAAGTCGGAAAGATAGTACCTGGGTGAAGTGGAATCAAAAACCTACAAAAATAATATACAACATACAAATCGCCTCGATGGTCAATCAAGGTAAACAGGGTCCTCCAGAGGGACCTCCTCAACATCACCTGTAGGAAAAGGCTCTAAAAAGGGCTTCAATCTCTGACCGTTAACCTTTGAAGAACTACTACCGTCTGGTGTCTCAATTTCAATAGCGCCATGAGGAAAAACAGTACGGACCACAAAAGGACCGGTCCACCGAGAGCGCAACTTCCCGGGGAATAGATGCAAACGAGTGTCATACAGAAGAACTTTTTGACCTGGAGAAAATGACTTTCGTAAAATATTCTTATCATGCACAAGTTTCATTTTGTTCTTATACTCCTTAGCACTATCGTATGCATCTCTACGAATCTCGTCCAACTCATTGAGCTGGAGCTTTCTGTGAGCTCCTGCCTTGTCAAGTGAAAAGTTTAGCTGCTTAATAGCCCAGTAGGCTCTATGCTCTAACTCAACAGGTAGGTGACATGCCTTGCCAAAAACTATACGATAGGGTGACATTCCAATGGGTGTCTTAAACGCAGTACGATAAGCCCATAAGGCATCAGTAAGCCTCGACGACCAGTCTTTCCTATTAGGATTAACTGTTTTCTCTAGAATATGCTTAATTTCCATATTGGAAACCTCTACCTGACCACTAGTCTGTGGGTGATATGGGGTAGCTACTTTATGGGTAATACCATATTGTTTCATTAAAAGAGCAAACGGTCTATTACAAAAGTGTGAACCTCCATCACTAATTATAGCTCGCGGCGTACCGAAACGTGTAAGTATATTTTCTTTCAAAAACTGGACTACGACCTTGTGGTCATTTGTTCTACACGGAACCGCCTCAACCCACTTAGACACATAGTCTACAGCGACAAGTATGTAAATATAACCAAAATAATTAGGAAATGGACCCATAAAATCAATGCCCCACACATCAAAGACCTCAATCACTAAAATAGGGTTCAAAGGCATCATATTTCTACGGGAAATGGTTCCTAACCTATGGCAACGCTCACAAGAAACACAATGACTATGGGAGTCTTTAAACAACGAAGGCCAGTAAAATCCACACTGCAATATCTTAGCAGCAGTCTTTTTAGCACTAAAATGACCCCCACATGCATGTTCATGACAAAAGGAGATAATACTGGACTAGTCACTCTCAGGTATACATCTCCTAATAATCTGGTCTGGACAATACTTAAACAGATAAGGATCGTCCCAAAAGAAATGCTTAACCTCGGCTAAAAACCTAAAACGATCTTGTTTACCCCAATGTTGAGGCATTCGACCAGTAATAAGATAATTCACTATATGTGCATACCAAGGTGATTGGGAAACAGAGAACAATTGTTCATCAGGAAAGCTATCCCTTATAGGAAGGGAATCATTAGAATGATCAACAACTAGCCTATACAAGTGATCTGCTACTACATTTTCTGCACCCTTTTTGTCTCTAATGTCTAGAGAAAATTCTTGCAACAAGAGGATCCATCTAATCAATCTAGGTTTAGTATCTTTCTTAGACAAAAGGTATTTCAAAGCAGCATGATCGGTATAGATTACGACCTTAGAACCTAGTAGATAGGATCTAAACTTATCCAAGTAAAACACGATGGCTAACAGTTCCTTCTCGGTAGTTGTATAATTCAGTTGGGCATCAGAGTTTTGCTAGCATAGTAAATCACATGAAGTAATTTGTTTTCTCGCTGTCCTAACACAACGCCTATAGCATAATCTGAAGCATCACACAAAATCTCAAAGGGTAGGTTCCAGTTAGGTGCCTGGACTATGGGGGTGGTAGTGAGTAAACTCTTAAGCTTCTCAAAAGCTTCTAAACATGCATCATCAAAGACAAACTTAACATCTTTTGCAAGCAAATTGCAAAGAGGTATAGAAATCAAGCTAAAATCCTTAATGAATCGACGATAAAATCCTGCATGCCCTAGGAATGACCTAATATCTTTTACGGTTTTTGGGACCTGTAAAGTATTAATAAGGTCAGCTTTGGCTTTGTCTACCTCTATACCCTTAGAGGATACGATGTTCCCTAACACAATTCCTGATTTAACCATAAAATGGCATTTTTCCCAATTAAGCACTAAATTCTTTTCCTTACACCTAGTCAACACTAATGTCAAATGATGCAAGCACTCATCGAAAGATGAACCAAACACTAAAAAATCATCCATAAAGACCTCTAAAAACCGTTCTACCATATCAGAAAATATGCTCATCATGCAACGCTGAAAGGTCGCAGGGGCAATACATAGCCCGAAAGGCATGCGTCTATACGCAAAGGTACCAAAGGGACAGGTAAAGGTGGTTTTCTCTTGGTCTTCTGGGGCAATAACAATCTGATTATATCCGGAGTAGCCATCTAAGAAGCAATAATGACTATGTCCAGCTAATCGCTCTAGCATTTGATCGATGAAAGGAAGGGGAAAGTGATCCTTCCTTGTGACCTTGTTCAATTTCTTATAGTCAATATAGACACGCCATCCCGTGGTCACTCGGGTTGGGATTAACTCGTTATTATCATTCTGGACTACAATGATACCTGATTTCTTGGGGACAACCTGAACGGGGTTGACCCATTTACTGTATGAAATTGGGTAGATAATACCCATATCTAACAACTTAAGCACCTCTTTTCGAACTACCTCTTTCATGTTAGGGTTCAGTCGACGTTGCATCTCCCTAGAAGGTTTGGAGTCTTCCTCTAAATGAATCTGATGCATACACATAGTAGGACTTATACCCTTAATGTATGCTATAGTCCACCCTAAAGCTTCCTTATTATCTTGAAGTACATTCACTAGCCTACTTTCCTGATTACTATCCAAATCGGAAGCTACAATCACAGGTAAAGTCTCAGATGGCCCTAAAAACACATACTTTAGAGTGTCGGGTAGTGGTTTAAGGTCCAACTTAGGAGGCTCTTCTAAAGAAGGAATTAAGGTAGTCTCAGAAGCTGGTAATTGTTCGAACCTAGCTTTCCAACTATTAGTGTCTAACACAGGGGTAGAATCTAATAGGGCATTTACTTCTTCAATAGTGCTATCGTCGTCAAAATCTAAACCAAAATGGGATAGACAACTTTCTAATGGGTCTTCAGACAAAATGTTTGGTAATGACTCCTGAACTAAGGCTTCTATCATGTTCACCTCTTCAACACATGTGTCATCTAGCTCATAAGGTAGCTTACTGACATTAAAAATGTTCATTTCCATAGTCATATTACCAAAAGACAAATTCATCACACCATTACTACAGTTAATGATCGCATTAGACGTAGCTAAAAATGGGCGACCTAAAATCACAGGTATCTGGTTCTCTAGGTCAGGGACAGGTTGGGTATCTAGCACAACAAAATCCACTGGATAAATAAACTTATCGACCTCAATGAGAACATCCTCGATAACACCTCGAGGAATTTTAACGGACCTATCAGCTAACTGCAGTGTCATCTGAGTAGGTTTCATTTCACCAAGTCCTAGCTGTAAATACACATGGTACGGCAGTAAGTTCACACTGGCTCCTAAGTCAAGTAAAGCTTTTTCTACCCGGAATTTACCTATTATACAAGCAATGGTAGGGGAACCTGGGTCTTTGTACTTTGGAGTTGTGGTGTTCTGAATGATTGAACTTACATGACTAGCTAAAAAGTCTTTCTTATGGACGCTAAGTTTTCGCTTTCGCGTACACATATCCTTAAGGAACTTGGCATAAGCAGGAATTTGCCTAATTGCATCTAATAAAGGAAGGTTTATGGTAACTTGCTTAAAAACCTCCAATATGTCATTAAAGTTCGATTCCTTCTTTGTTGGTACTAATAGCTGGGGAAACGGGGCTCTAGGCACAGAATCAGACCTCCCAGGGACTGAATTGACATCATCTGAAACTTTAATCGGTCTCCTCAGCTATGGGTGGTCCTGAGGGGTGAGATCCTGAGGGGTGAACTACAGTATGTTCACTATCGGGCATGGTTACCTCATTGTATACAATTCTACCACTCCTAAGGGTTCTAACAGCATTCAACTGATTCGATTGTTTTGCACCTATTTCATGAACTCCTCTAGGGTTGGGTTGTGTTTGACTAGGAAACCTACCTTTTTCTCTCAAAGACTCATTTATCAGACCTACCTGGGTTTTCAGCTCGGAAATAGCCTGACTATTTTCTTGTCCTATCTTGTTACTAGCTTGTAGACTTTGTTCTACTGATTGCTGAAATTTTGCAGTTTGCTGAGTTAACAAAACGAGAGACTCCTCTAGGCTTAGGATTTTCTTATTCGACTGATTCTGAAATTGAGCTTGTCCCGAAGGATTCTTAGCATAACTAAAACCTGGTGGAGCATTAGAGTTACTAAACTGACCTTGATTCTGGCCCTTAGACCAAGCAAAGTTCGGATTGTTTCTCCACCCAGGGTTATAGGTTTCTGAATATGGGTCAAATTTCTGACGATTCTCGAGTCTAGTGTTATTATAAAGAGCATTTGCTTGCTCTTCATTATTACAGCCTTCCCAAAAAGGCTCCGATCTACCACTAGTGTGACCCATTTTCAGAGCTTCTAACCTCTTAGCTATCGCTGTAATCTTGACATCTGATTCAGAGCCTCTTTCTATCCTATTAACGTTTCCTCTGCTTAGAAGAATCGTTTTCCGGGGTTCCCTACTATTTTCCCATTGTTGGGTCTTTTCAGCGGCTTCATTCAAAAATGCCATTGCCGCATCAACAGTTTGGTTCTCAAACCCACCTGTACACAAAGCTTCAACTGTGGATATTGTGGGATAATCTAAACCCTCATAAAGGATCTGAACTAGCCTAACCTTTTCTAAACCATGGTGAGGACATTGTGTTAACAAATCATTGAACCTTTCCAAATACCTATACAAAGATTCTCCCTCTTGTTGTGAGAATGTGCAGATTTGCGTCCTAATAGACGATGTTTTATGCCTAGGGAAAAACTTATTGAAAAAGGCAGATGTAAGTTGTTCATATGTTTCGATTGACTCAGAAGTCAAACTATACAGCCACGATTTGGCTTTATCTTTCAGGGAAAAGGGAAATAACCTAAGTTTCAAAGCATCATCATCTAAGCCTCTAATTCTTAGGGTACTGCAAATTTCTTCAAAATCCCTAACATGGAAATAAGGGTTTTCATTTTCTTTCCCTAAAAAGATTGGGAGCATCTATATGGTCCCAGGTTTAAGCTCATAATTGGCTTATGTGTCAGCTAACTTAATACACGAGGGACAAGTGGTCCTAGTCGGATTTAACAAAGCTTTCAAAGTAGCCATCTCTGGAACTATCGGAGTATTAGGGATTCTCTCTTCAGGAGAATGTTCAACACATGACTCTCCAAAAATTGGACCTTCTAGATTAAGGTAATCGAGACGCTTAGAACTGCTAGGTTTTTTTTTACAAATCTACCTAGGGCGTCTCTTTTACGTTCAGGCATACACAAGATTTTCCTAAAATTGGAAGGATAAGCAATCACAAATCAAGGGCGACTCAACCAAATCAACCCTATTGATTTCTAGCAAAAAGCATGATGGATCCACTTAGATTGTTTCTAGACCAGCCTCTACTCTTCCAAGAGGCAACTGGGTACAATTTTAGCAAACCTCGTAGGACTATCCGAATAAAGTAAGTCGAAGAGAAGTAGGAGAAGCTCAGAGGAGCTTTGATACCCGTACCTCTTTGGAAACGCTTCATTGGGTTACAAGGAGGCTCTAATCGACTTACAGTAATCTTCCTGAACTTTGAGTTAGGCTAACAAAATACCCAATACGATCCTTTTGAACGACTTTCCTACAAGCTCGTTACCCTATCGGTCTCGTTCTAGTCAATATTTTAAGCTTAGGTTCGCGTTCGGTATCGTTTTCCTAAGGCGGGCAAGAAGAGAACGGTGATGAAATCCGAACCCTTATCTTGTATGGCTAGGCCTTTCCCTTTACTAGAAAAGTAAATATCCGTATTCAGGTCCTCAACAGATATGCACCTTAAGGAATACAGTAATTCGCTGACAGGGGATTCGCGAGTGTTCAGAACCTTACCTCCCGTTCTAGACGGGGGATGAATCGGTTGTAGTCGACTCGGGCCACTGACTCCTGTGTCAGTGTACGAACCCAAGGTGCAGAGACAATATCGTAATTGTCCTCCTTCTCTGCAAACAGTTTAATATTTAAAGATACCCTTTCGTAGGGTATATAAAAATTAAAATTAAAAATAATGTCCAATGTCCCAAAAATAAAAATAAAAATTACAAAAATAAAAATAAAACCCTAATTACAATTTCTAAAAATAATAAAAAAAAATCTTTAAAAAAAAAAACAACTATAAAAAAATCTTCTTCTTCACTCCTTTGGATTCCTCTTTTCCTTCCTTTTTGGGCGATGCTTTCCTCTTATAGCACTTTTTCCTTTCCTTTTAGCCCCGCTCCGAATCTGAAAAGAATAAAAAAAAATACCAAACCAGTAAAAAAGAACAAAAATAATAAAAATAAATCTAAAACCCTAAAAACAAGTCCGCGTCGGCGGCGCCAAAAATTGATGTGAATTTTAGTTGTAGTAAAAAGAGGGATTCAATTCTCGAACTTGTGAAGGATAACTTTAGACTTAAATTCAAAACTAAATAGAAAAATCACTAAAAATTATAGCAAACAATGACAAAGTTGATATCAATATTAAAAGAACACTGAGGCTGAGATTCCACTATTTTCCAAGTTCAGAGTGATTTAATCTAGTATTGATATTCATGCAATTTTCTCGTTCAATTTGATTCTAAACTATTGCAACATGTAGATTTTCAAAATAACAAGTGTAAATCCGAAGCATAAAACATCAAAAACCTAGGTCCAAGAATGCTCTATCAAAAGAAATAACAATTGCTCAATGAAAATCACTCAAACAATTTTCAATCAAGGCAAATAATCATAAAATAATTGCAATAAAATAAATAAAATAGAATATACCACTTTTTGTTGGAAAAATAGCTTCATCTATCGCCTCAGCAATGGGGTTTAGCTCCTCATATTAATCATAATCTCAAAATACATGTTTATGGCTCAAAAGTTGATTAAAAGGGAGAAAGGTGTTAAAGCAGCGGATTCTTTAGTTGCTGAAGGTCTAAAACAGAAGTTGGAGTTGTTGCTGAAGGGCTTAGGGGACTGCAGGAAGATGCGACCGTACCTCGTTGTCACTGAAAATAAGTCTTCCTCTGCGACTGACTCTGTGGGTCTTATGTTCTTCGTGTTCTTCTTCTTCGCAGCAGCAGCAGAAAAGTTTCTGTACTCGACTCCAGTTGATTTTTTTTTGCTTCTCTAAGGCTCTAAACTTCTCCAAATGTTCCCCCTCCTTCCTTAGCCTCCCTAGAGCTTATATATACCTCACAGCTCGGTTTAAACTCGATCAAAATCTCTTTTTCTTCCCCAAAAATAATTTTTTTCTTCCCGGTTAAGTTTTGGATATTCTAACCTGTTTAATCACTTCACCTCCTTCCTGAATTATCCAAACTATCCTCTTATGCTTCTACAAACAAATCCTTGCAAAATATAGCACGTAACTTCAAAATATAATTCGAAACTTTGTCTGTTTCCATTTTTATGCTTTTTTTCTTCCATGTTTCACCAAGATGTACATGGAAACTGGTTTTTGTTCGACTCAAAGCCAACTGCCAACCCTGTTTTAATATAACAGGCCCAAACAAACTTAGTCCAATGCAAATCCACGAGAAAATCTCGTTCAAATCCAAATCAGGGAAGTTCGGCCTCTGTAACTTTTTTTCCCCGCCCTTTTCCATTTTTGAACGATGAAGATGTGGTTGGCCCCTATCCAGTGCTGGACTCCGCATAACAGGTGGCTTGAAATGGGTTATCCCTTATCCAAAATGAGAGTCCAAATAGCAAATGCCTTTCCAGGTGTCTTTAACAACTTTTCGAGCCAATTTCGCCGCAAAAGCCTATTTTTTCCAAAAACACCTACAAGGGATAAAATACCAAAATTAGTACAAAAATGGGTACTAACACTATACATAAAAGAGATGAAAATAGATACATAAATGTGTCTATCAATACCATCCAAACTCAGTAGAAATTTCCAGACCTGAACCTTACGTGCGCGTACTGGTTTGCATACTAGGTTCCCAGACTTTCTCAAACCAACCAGTACGCATACGGGTATGCATACCATGGTTCCCGGGCATGGATTACATATATGCAAGTACGCATACTATGATTAAATCCAATTTTTCTAAACTCTCATTTCTACCATTGAAACATTCTTGGAAGGCGGGAATAGTTGTGTCACACAAACTATTAGCTTCAAAGCAATTTACAAGTGATCGAATGATCAATACGAAACATTCCTAGTCTACATCAAATGTCTGTCTCGCAAATATCATGTAAGATGTTACCAGGCGATTTTTACACGATCATCTTTTGACTTTCGTCAAGAATATAAGATGAACTTGGTTAAAGCGAAAGCTTACCAACACATATTTCGAGAAATATGTAAGCGAGTTAAACTCAGCTCGAAATATCAAATGTGTATACTTGAAGTCTATATAACTATACGACTTTTGTCTTAAATAGGAGATATAGTAGATAGACTTTTGAGTGATAGATGAGTTCAAGTCTCCACATACCTTTTGTTGATGAAGTTCCACAAGATCCCCTTAGTAGTTCTTCATCTTCAATCGATGAACGCCGTGAAGTCTAATGATCAACTACACTTTCTATCCTAATACGAGACTTAGCTATAAGTAGACTAGAAATCAAGACTTATAGTTTTGGCAACTAAACTTGACAACAAGCTTGAGATAGCAACTCTTGCGATTTCAACCGAGCAGTGCTTTAACAGATATGGCGTTGTAAATGGAATGAAATACTGGCTATTCAAGAAATCCTGGCGCGTGGAGTGGGAAGACATAGGGTACTTCAAACTTGTGATGGGAAGGAACATGTGTGAAATTTTCTTATGTGCTTTTTACCCTATTGTTGCTCCGTCAATCAAATATGCTGCTCCTAAGAGATTAACTCCACTTGTTTTAACGAAACAGATTTTGTGCGATGATGTGATTTGTTTTTATGCCTTCATTATTCAACTTACTATTTGAGCACCAGACTGTACAAGAATATGACTATAAATGAAGAAAACTAAAATAATGACATATACAAATGAAGCATAACTATAACACCATTATACAAAGTCAATACAAATTGTTGTTTCTGAATAATTTTGTTGAGTTATAATCTTTGTTAGTTGCTAATTAGATTACATTGGTGGAACATATAATTCTATATAAAGAACTTGAATATTCACGATGTCCAAAGGTATAAAATTATATATTGTGATATCACACGAATTACACATATCACATGTGATATAATGTGTGGGTTATTTATTTATTTCTCATCTATATTTAGGTATAGATGAAAATAACCTGTCATTATTGTGAGTGGAAGGGGAAGGATCATAAAATTTCACTGTATATCTATGAAACGTTAAAGAAGTCAAAAATAAATAAATTCTGAGACCACATGGTGAAGTTGACATATGCCACAACAATCAATATACCAAGTAGATTTCCTAACATATACATTATATGTTAGCTGCCATATCAGTTGTTAATTGAGTTGTACATGCTAGGTCATGTTTTAATCAGATCGATAATGTACTTTACTTTATATTTCACCTTATACATGAGCCTACGATGAATTGTAGTGTGAAATTTCTAGTTTCTATAATTGTTAGAAACCTGGGAATGAGTAAGTTTCCAGCATTAATAATTACAAGGACATGAGATTCAATTAAAGCATGCAATGGCGTATATATATATATATACCTCTAATAGATATATTCATGGCACTTCATCAAAACTTTATCAATTGTAATCCAACACACATCCCTAGCTCACAGTGAAAAGACGAGAATACCATGTACTCCAACCAATCTTTTTGATTTAATCTATCAAAATACTATATGAATGATTTTATTGTGAGAAGATGATATATGAGTAGGCACAAAGGTTTTAATGTTCAGACTCTTACTTTTTATTATAATTATAAGACAACATAATGCTGAAAAATAAAAGTAGAGAGCATTACACATATATGATTTTGTTAACAAGGAAAACTGCAAGTGTAGAAAACCCCCGGGACCTAGTCCAGTTTTTTGACTACTCGCGTAGCTAATCCGTTACACTGTCACCTATTATATATAACATAGGTATAGTATAGCTGAGAAGGAATATACTAGAATTAAGTTTCCCCGCTTTGGAAATATCCCTGCAACTACAACCAATTGATGGCCCGCGTATATGAATTCTCTATCACACGTCCGTTAGTGCCTGTGAGTTGTTCCCATATAAGTCGAGAAGATTATTAATATCCGTCTTCAACTGGGCGGCTATATTTCCTTCAGATTATCAATCACACAACCAATGAATATTGTATAATTAACCCAGTATGATCAGTCATAAAAGAGTGAATTCTCTAAATCAAGGTTCTTCCATCCAACAAGTGCTTTCCTGAAAGAGATTGCAAAAACCCGATTACTAAAAAGCAAGATCGGGATACACGAACTATCAAGGTAAAGATAGTCGTACCTGGATTCACAAATCCCCAAAGCGAAGTCTTTTAGTCGTATACCTAATTATGTATTCAGTTTTGTACATAAATGATACGTATGATCCATGTACCTTGGTGACTATTATGATAGAGGCAGAATTCAGAATAATAATAGACAAAAACTAAGAAATCAGAACACAAGTAGTAATTCGAAGAAATATATCTTCTCTAGATTATGAACAAGAAAACTATTACAATTCTCTCTTTGTTACGCTCACAATCTATCTAGGTAAATAACCTTAAACTATTTGCTAAGTTTTCTTTTACAATAATTAATTTCCTCACAAACTTTTCTATAGATCCGTGTATCACACAAACCTCCCTCTCTAGGTGTGTTTTTTTATCATAAACCACACTCTAGATGTCTTAGCTATGGGTAAACATCTCTATTTATAGCTTTAAAGGTTTCCCAAACCTTCTAGGAATCTATTTCCTTATCTGGGAATAATTCCCTTTCTAGGAATATTACCTTGTCTAGGAAGTATTTCCTCATCTTGGCATACTTCCTTAATTTGGTTTGGTTTACCAAACCTCCTAGGAATTTATTTTCCTTCTATAGGAATACTGCCTTAAATCAGTAATCCCTCCTAAATTACAATTATATCCTCAATCTATCTTAAGGATCACTAGTTCCAGGAGAGAGGAAGATACACATGTATCAATAAAGGTTGCCGAACGAAAACGTTGGTGGTGTACTTGGTACCCATTTTCAATTGGTATCAGAGCAAGCAAACATTGTTAGAACTAATAAGTATATGTTTGTAAACAGTCTAGACCTTTATTCAATGAGTCACCAAGAAAAGACTCATTGTACGTATTACCCATAATTAAGAACACCACTGGTAAAGAGATCTTTCTCTATGGAAACTCATGTCTCTATCACAGAACTTCTTCAACCACTCTTCAAAGACAGCTGAACAACCAGTTTTTAAATTCTTTTGATAAACCAGTTGGAAAAACTACAAAGGCGGTTACTGATTCTAATTCTGATGAGAAGTCTTTCATCCAATCTGCATTACTTAACAAAATTAATCTTTTAACTTAACGACTCAAGAGAAGATCTTATTCAGGCTCTCTCAAGGATTGAGAAAATGGAGAAAGAGATATCTTTACTTAAACCACGTTGTGATCTTGTAAAAGAGTCTAACTCATGCTCTTCTATAAAACTGGTAGAAAGTGTCAATTCTCAGGATTCTGAATTTCTTGAAAAAAATGATTGATTCAGTATCCTGCAATTGTGTTACTACGCCACTCAATATGGTTAAGACTGATCCTATAAGAAATCATAAAACTTGTTATAGGTGTGGTAAAAGGGACATCTATTGAAACAGTGCTCCAAACAATCCAAAAGAAAGAATGGTTCACATGTCGAATCAAACATACATTATCGTTCATAGGATTGTTCCTCAGAAATTGGGAGTATAAGATTTTCTAATTTACAAAGATCCCTGCAACATATCATCAAATGTGTTGCTACTCTCAAGGGTAGTGAGATTAAAAAGTATAACTTCAAATCACGAACTCTTTTGAAGAATATCATATCATATTATCACAAAGAAACTGATTCATACTTCAATAGAAAATTTAGTCATATTAATATTGACAAAAGAATTTATGATCTTAGGTCTCTCATTAACAGACAGAAACGAGGCATAAAAAGAGAAAAGCGTAGAATGGTTTCAGGTAACAGTTCTTCTCTCTCTTGTATAACTACCTCTAAGAACAATATTAATGTGTGTTTAGATTCTGAACGAAGGATTGACGCCAAGGATTTAGTTTCTCTGGATAATCTAAAAGGTGCTTATCACAGCATAACCTTATCCAAATGTCTCATGCTTTCTCTAGTTTATATGGAGAATGCACAGTAAATAAAAGGAAGAAAATCCTTCGCGAATAAGTTTTAATGTTTGAAACAGTCAAGAGAATGTATAAAATCTTAGTCCACTTTTGGACAAAAGGTCTTGAAATCTTCCAGATGTTTTCTTCACTAACCTTCTTTGTCAGAGCATGTCTTGTGTTTCATTTATTTATCACTTGGTCATGAACCGTTTCGTGTGGATCCAGGTTTGTTAGAACTCTTGCTGAACAAGTTTTTTCTTCGATTGGTTACCGAACCTACAAGTAGTCTCTTGATTACTTGCTAACCAAGAACTTGTTTTTGGAAATGCCTCTCCTTTCAAGGGTTTCCCTAACCTAAGAAACCTTTATATGTACACTTTTGAGACTACTGGTAGGTGTCTTAAACACCTTGGTATTTATCTATTGTTTATGATTTCTTTGCGTGTTTTTTTGTTAATTATATATCTTATGTTTGGTTTGAGTGTATTAGGTAAATTTGAGTCATTCCGGGCAAAAAGAGAAGAAATCATTTAAGTTGAGCAAGAAGGTCAAAGTGGTCATTTCACAGGACATGTGCTAATGGGAGTCTAGTCGATACCAAGGGGATGTCACTACCTTGGTAGCATTATACATTTTATGGGTGACTAGGGTCATACTAGTTTCTACAGACGACCTAAGTTTCAGAGAAAAAATCATTTCTCATCATTAGTTTTTTATTCTTCTTTCTCTGACTGGAAGAAACAGTCAGCTATTGAAGATTTGGAGAGGTAAACATGAATTGCAGATTTAGATGAATGATTGGCACATGGGTTAGTTTCAATCAAAGTTGCAGTTGATGAAGAATGAGGATCGAGTTCAATTCAAGCAGAGAAGATGGGTTTCTGTCAAAGGTAATAAATCAGGTTATGGTTTGAAGAATCTGTGATCGAAGATGATGATGTAAAAGATGGATTGCATGATGAATTCTGGGTTTCTGAAGTTGAATTTGAGATTTGAGATAGAAATCGAAAATTAGGGTTGGAGGTGATTTTCTGATTCTGAGAAGGTTTGACAATGAGTTAGGCTTTGAACTGGATTGAGGTATGGGAAGAAATTGGATGAATCTATGAATTCAAGAGGTTGGTGTTGGTGGTTGAATACAGATGAAGTTTATAGAGATGGGTCTGTCTGAATTGAGTTCCACCTGGTACTGAAGGAGTTGGTAATGGATTTGAAGAAGTTAAAAAAGAAGATGTATATTGGCTACTGCTGTTATGTGGAGGAGATTGAGAATGAAGAATTTGAGGTTGGTTCTGGTGGTTGTTATTGAAGATGCAGAATAGAGTTGGTGGTTGTTATTGTTAACCATTGATCGAAAATGCCAAGATTTCTAATAGGTGTACGAAAAAAATACCCCACACATGTGTCGCAGAGTTACTGGTTAATGATATCCAGTCCAGGATCCAATGCAGGCCGACCGGGCGGTGTAATTTTTTGGTGTATAAAACTGGTAGATAGCTAGAATTTTCGAGTATACAGATTAAGGGTTCACCATTCCAGATTTATGGCTTAGATGCATGCCACATAAGTGTAAAAAAGTGGTGTACGAGTACGATAAGTGCCAAAATTGCATAATTCTATTTTTATTTTATTTTTGCCACTCATCTAATCTTTTGTTCCTTAGTTCCCCATTTTGTTCCAAGTTCTGTGTTTCAGGTTGTAAAATATAGCTTGGTGATCGAAAGAAGAGGAAAGAGCAGAAAATTGGTGGTAGTGAAAGTTGAAGAAAGAAAGAAAGAAAGAAGGTCCCGTGTATTCATCTTAACAGTGTGAAAGGAGTGTTAAAAGAAGAACTTTTGCAATCCGTTTGCGGCTTCATACGCAAACCACTTGCAATGTGTATTCATCTTAACAGTAGACACTACTTCCACCAATTATAAAAGTTAGGCGTTTCTGCCTAGCACCAAACCACTTCTCTCTTTTCCCCCAATTTCCCTACACGACCAGAAAACTCAGTTTCTTTCTTTCCATTTAGTCAGCTGCAATCTGCTTGCGTTCTGTTTACACAACAGTGGGCTTGATAGAAGGCAGGCTTAGCGGAATCAAGTGACCCAACGTGCTAACCCATTTTCAGGTACTTATGCGTGATGTTTCTTCTTCTCACAGACTTCCAGCGCAGCTCTAGCTTTCTGTCCCTGGCCACCAATTTCTTGCTCCTTTAGCTTCTCTAGGCATCCAAGCTTTATTAACTACCTAAAAACACGAAAATACACTTAATAACAATTATACTTGAAAACAATAAAATTAGAAAACAGTGTGCAGATTTTCCTGAAAATCAGGAAAAAACAAGAATAGAGGAGGAGTCTAAGAGAATCAAATTAAGTGAAGACTCAAATAGTCAAAATCAGTCTTTTAAAAGAGGAAAAAGGACCCTAGCAAAGAACAATTTGGTTTTTTTGCTTGTTTTCTAGTCATGGAACTTATGTTCTAGCTATTGGCTTGTTTGTTTGGGGGTTAGTGTTAGAGCACTGCTCGGTCGAACTCACAAGCATTGTTATTTCAAGCTTGTTTGTCAAGTTTAGTTGATCAAAACTATATACTTGATTTCTAGTCTACTTATAGCTATGTCTCGGATTAAGATACAATGTGTAGTTGAGTTTTAGATTTAAGGACATTCACCAATTGAAGACGAAGATCTACAGAGGAGCTTGGAGGAACTTCATCAACAAAAGGTATGTGGATACTAAAACTTATTTATCACTCAAAAGTCTATTCTATCTTATAATGAGTTTAAGTCATATAGCTATATAGACTTTTAAATTATACACATTTGATATTTCGAGCTGAGTTTATCTCGCTTATCTATTTCTCGAAATATGTGTTGGAAGCTTTTTGCTTTAGCTATGTTCATCATATTCTTGACGAGTTTAGTTGGAGACAATTTATTTGTTGTAAACTAAATATCAAGTCAAAAGATGATCATGTGAAAATAACCTTGAACATCTTACATGATTTGTGTGAGACAGTCGTTTGATGTTAACTTGGGAAGTTTCATATTGATCATTCGATCACTTGAAAATTACTTGAAGCTAATGGTATGCGTGAGATTACCATTGTCGTCTTCCAAGGATGTTTCAATGATTGAAATGAGAGTTTAGAACAATTACTCATCTCTGGATACAACACGGTATGCATACCTAGTATGCGAACTGTATTATGATGGTTCAGGTCCGGAACTCTTGTTTGCGTACCTAGTATGCGAACGGATTTACTTGAGAACGTCTGGAACTCTTGTTTGTGTACCTAGTATGCGAACGGGTTTACCTGAGTTGGGTTCGGAATAGTTGTTCGCGAACTGGGTTTGCGAACGGCTTGACTAAGCGAAGGCCCGGAGTTGCTGTTTGCGTACCTAGTTTGAAAACTCAGTGGTTAAGTTCTAAAATCGGTTATGTATGATTCTCATACTCATGAACTAAAACATTTATGATTTAAGGAATGCAAATTAACTTTGCAAACCGTGGCTTAATGTTCATGAATTGATTCTTGTATAAGTACGTTGTACAATTACGAATCAATCCGATTTTTTTTCAATTTGTTCATATATATTTCTATGAGAGAGTGAACAATTGAATAACTCTATTTGAAACACAATTAGATTCATTTGATTATCTTTCATGATTGATTTATCATCATATTTGATCTATAAGTGTTAGATGAATATGGTTAAGAAAAAAATGTTCATATGGCTAACTTCGGTTAACTATTATTGAGCCAACTCAATATACAAGTTTATGTACGGTTACCCATATCTAAATATAAGTATATTTCATTTGTGTGTAAAAAGCTAAAACCATCTAACGGTGGAGATTGATTGCTTAATTTCTAAGCAGACTTAGCTTGAATCTTAAATCAGGAGTTCATCTAACGGTGAATATTGAATGCTTTGTTACTAAGCTATCTTAGCTTTAATTGTAAGCAACCCTGATTTGAAAGGATAAATAAGGGAGAACTCTAGCAAATGGAAAATCTAATCCCGACACTTTCATGTGTCCTAGTTGCAAACTTGAGTCGATTCTCCTTTAACCTAGGTTTTTCCAAAACCATTATAGGTTAACGACTTGAAGACTTCATTTGGGATTCGTGAAGCCAGATCCAACTATTTTCTATGTAGTTACGTATTATGATCTTACTTGTTCTATCGTATTGAGTTTTATCTTCTTTAAGATTCACTCGAGATTTATCTTCGATAGGTAAGATATACAAAGTAATCACACCAGTTCTTCGTCTCAGACTCTTGTGATTCCGCAATAACTATTTTTGTTAATCAGTTGGGTTATTGGGAGGTGATTGATATTTCTAGGATGCTCTTCGGGAGTGTAAGATCGGCTTATCAATTGGTTCATGTTCACCTTGATTTATCAAAAGAAGGAACAAAAACCGAATAAAGAATAAACATATCTTGGGAGACAAATTTGTTTATAAGTCTTCGACTTTAGGTCGTAGCAACTCTTAGTTGTGGGTGAGATCTGCTATGGGAATCAAGTGCACAGAATCTGGCGTGGTTCTAGAGGCGTACGGAACGCGACTGTACCTTTATCGGTGTGAGACTTGGTTAGGGATCAACTACATTCCAGTCTGAAGTTAACTTTTAGTAGACCAGTGTCTGTAGCGGCTTGCTACAGTATGGTGTTCAAAGCTGGACTAGGTCCCGGGGTTTTTCTGCATTTTCGGTTTCCTCGTTAACAAAAAATTCGGTGTCTGTGTAATTTCTTTTCTGCATTATATTTGTTTATATAATTGAAATATCACAGGTTGTGCGTAGTTGAATCACAGTTGATAAATCCGACCTTGTTTGTTGGATATAACTTGATTGACACTTGGGCATTTGTCTTTGGTACCCTCCAATTATTTCTTGTTAGGGCACTGCTCGGTTGAACTCTCAAACGTTGCTATCTCAAGCTTGTTTGTCAAGTTTAGTTTCCAAAACTATAAGTCTTGATTTCTAGTCTACTTATAGCTATAGTCTCGGATTAGGATAGTAAGTGTAGTTGAGCCTTAGACTCCACGACGTTCATCGAATGAAGACGAAGAACTACTCAAGGGAACTTGTGGAACTTCATCAACAAAAGGTATGTGGAGACTTGAACTTATCTATCACTCAAAATTCTATCTATTATATCTCCTATTTTGATACAAAAGTCATATTGCTATATTGACTTCGATTATACACATTTGCTATTTCGAGCCGAGTTTATCTCGCTTATCTATTTCTCGAAATGTGTGTTGGTAAGCTTTCTCTTTGGCCAAGTTCATATTTACTCGTGACAAAAGTAATGTTGATATTTCAATAACTTGAAAATCGCTTTGATGAAAAATAGTTTGTGAATAACAACTATATAACATCCTCTAAGAAAGTTTCAATGATTGAAATGAGAGTTTAGAACATGTAACCATCTTTGGATGCAAACATAGTGTGTTCTCACATTTGTGTAAAAGTTCAAAACCGGGAACCAAAAGTATGCGTACCCGTACGCGTACTGGCGGTTGTTGGAAATCAGGGTAAGTATGCGTAATCGTACGCATACTTATGGAAAGTTCACGTTCGTGACATTCTACTGGAGTTTGAAAGTGAAAAACAAACTCAATCCGGTTACTTAAGTACGCGTACCCGTTTGCATACTTAAGTAGGTTACTTTCTAAAATCAGTTTGGTCATGAACTAAAACATTTATATATTAAGGAATGCAATCTTTGCAAACCATGGCTATAATGTTCAAGAATCGATTCGAGTGTGTTTGAGGGTAAAAACTGGTTCTGCTGTTTTTTGGTAAATTTGGGTGTGTTGATGAGAAACGAATTAGTACCCTAAACAAATGCACTGCACGGGAGTACTTTTACATTCGAGAGATCAATCTGTAAGACTCTTGCCTAAACCAAGAAGTGGCCGTTCCAGATTCAATTCGGTCACAAAGTGAAGGAGACGGGTTGATCTTAGGGAGGGAAGCGAAAAAGGTGTTTGAGTTAAGAATGTTGAATAATAAAGGTGTGGTTTTTATATGACTTGTATCAGAATATGGATTCTGGATACTTGTGTTGATAACACTTGTGTTCTTTTGTTGAAATAGGTTGAAATCCTATTTATACAAGTCATCGAGCGCACTCCTGATCTCGTAGGAAGTGGAGGCAGTTAAGTAGTGGAGAAGTGGGGTTGTGTAAAAAGTGGTGATCACCACATTTCTATTATGTAGGAAGACCGGTCACACTTTCACCCATTACTCTCATCACTGTTAACCGTCCGTGCTTTCCTGACACTTTCTCGTAATGGGCGCGTTGCACGCCGCACGATGTAAACCGCCAGACCAATTCCCTAGTGAGCATTCCCCAGTTTGTGACATGTTTGATGTCGAGTAAATGGGTCAAGTCATGAGACTTTCCGCTAAAAGCAGCACGTAGTTCTTCTTAGGTCAAACAATAAAATTGTTCGTGAAATCAGCGTTTATGAATCATCGTTTATAATCGATACGTATAAAGCATTGTTTATAGTCGATTTGCATAAAACATCATTGTTTTAAAGATTGCCTAAATTAGTCGCGAGTCGACTGTCTTAAAAGAAGAGCGTGACCGGGCACCTTTGGGCGATCGTTTGGTAGCTCTAGGGGTGAGCTACTGCTTGGTCGATCACTCCTTGTAGGCGAGTGGCGGATGGTAGACATTCTAAAATCCTACCGGTTGATCTAAATTGGATCTGGATCGCTCAAATTGGCTAGCCAAGTTGAATGGCCGAGATGATTTGCGGCAGTCAATGATTGTTGTTGAGGCAGCACGAAGGGCCGTCTTTGGGTGATCGTTTGAGGATCACATGGGCTAGTTGTAGCTTGGCCGATTGCTCCTCATGGGAGGGGGTGGCCGGTGATCAAAGCGTCTCCCTATCGGTTATCTAACATCTGATCTAAACCGTCCAACCAAGCTAGCGAAGTTGGATGGACGAGATGGTTTGTGGCAGCTATTTGCTACCGTTGATTCAAATTAGGGTTTGGAAGCCGTGTGGCCAACCCTAGTTTGGATGATCGAATGAAAGCGCTGGGCGCTAGTTTGAGAGGGCCGATCAGTCATGTGCAAAGACGGGACGTTGGTGTGCACGCTGACATCTCTTGGGCCATCTAAAATTAGATCTAAGCCATTCGATTTGGCTGGCGAAGATTGGCGGTCATGATTGATTTGTGATAGTAACACACTGCCGCAAACACAAATTAGAGTTTCAAAGCAGCTAGGCCCGCCCTAGCTCGATCGAATGGTTTGATGCGTCATTGACTTGCCATGAGCAAGTCGATCGACTGGGAAGGAAATTGGGCCGCCGGTGAACACATTGACATCTCTTTGATCGTTCGAGATGCGATCTAAGCCGTCTAACTAGGCCGGCTAACTTGGACGGATGCGATGGGTTTTGAGACCCTTTTTGTCGGTCTTAGCTCGTTTGAGCTTGTTTTTCCAATTGCGCGATCACCAACATTAGGGTTAATCGTTCGAATGCGCTTCGGATGTATTAGATGGGATCCGTTCGGTCGGGATGCTAGTGGGCCCGCCGGCGGTCATCGTGATGATTGCCTAATTCTGTCAGGAGTAGGCTAGGCTTGTTGAATTGCGTGGTTAAATTATGTGGCCGTGATTATCTTTTTTGAGACTGACATGAACAGTCTAGATTTTCCTTAAGGAATTTAAACGCGTTCGATCGCGCTATCTTTTAATCAAAAAGTGTGTAAACACGCTAATCTCTTTATCATAGAGTGGTGTAGCCTACGTGAGTGTTTTCATGCAGGTCTCAATACTAACACTTCGGGAGATTCATGCTACTCCGTTGCGAGTGAACATTAATCGTCATGTCATGCCAATATTGAGAGTTCGGCTGGGAACATAGCATAGGAAAATACCAGGCAGATCATGCATTAGCGAATAATGCAATAGGTTAAAATTTACAGAATATCTGGGATTGTTGCTTCACGCACCATTCTGGATAAATTTCATAAATATGTTGAATTGCTCAATACATATGTAAGCGAAAATGTTTATGCACTCATCACTTTCAAATAGCTTTCGTTCCTTTGCAGGATGACAACGCATTAAAATATAGGGTTTTACAATTTTAGCCCTGAACTTAAAACCACCATCAACATTAAGTCCCCTGCTTAGCACGTAACATTGACATTGTTGCGAGGTAAGCAATAGATGGTGACATACAAGATGGGATAGAAACGAAGAGAATAGGCTTACCAGGAGAATTCGATCGTTGGTGACGTGCAGGGCGGCATTTGCTGCGGCTGTGGAGCATCGGTGTGGTGGGCCCGGCTGCTCTTCCCGCGTTCGAAACAAAGAAGGCTTCCTTCTTTCGTTAGAACTCCGCCTAGCTTCCATGTATAAAAGGACGTCGACCCCTCCTTTTTTTTTGTTCTTTTCGTTTGCTTCAACTCTCGTCCTCAGCATCCATCGCCCCCTTGCCACTGCCGTTAGCTGTCTCGTCGTCGCGCGTCCGCCAGCAGCAAGGTACGTGCTTCCTTGTTTTTCGTTCCCCGTTCTCTTCTTTTTTTATTCGTGGATGTAAACCCTAGTCGTAGCTTTCGTGAACTTAGGAAATTTATCCCCATACGAATGACATCTCTTCGTTAGCAACATTGTAGTGAGCTTTAAAAAGAGTATCAATTCCAACATTACTAGAATCATGAGCAAAGAATTATAGATGGATGCTGCCGTTTGCTCTATATTTTTTATTTTTTTTGCAAAAACCTAGTTTCAGGTTTCGACCATGGATGTAATACCCACGATGAAACTTTGTTCCATGGGTGTAAGTGCTCGTTCGACCAGCCATGTGCGCAACTCGGCCGTGGGCACAGATCCCATGGCTAGAGAAGGATTCGTGCGCGGCTTCTCCTATCGTCCTTGTTAGTTCATTATCCCTATAATTTCCATCTTTGAGCTTCGGCTATTAGTGATTGCATCAAAATTCGATAAGAAGTTATGCGTATGATTCCTCTTATAGCATTAAGTAGTGACTTTCTTTCGTTTTGTTTCGTTGTAGTTACTTGAAAGTGAACGTAAGGAAAAAAATTAAGATGTCACCTGGAAATATTTCTTCCGCTAAGCTGGGAAGTGTTAACAACTCCAAATATATGCCAAACATTGATAATGAGCTCTTTGTCGTGCCCTATCCGAATATTAGAACTCATCCTGGTCATAAGATAACCATCCTTATAGGTTCAGAGAATGAAGAGGCTGCTCCGTCAGTTTCTCCAGTGCGTGTGATGAGGTTCTGTCTTCAAAAGAAAGAGTATCGAGCTTCTCCTATTGATTTCAAAATTTTCCATAACCTACTGCGCTCTTATGATGGATAAATGAAGCATATGTTGGGCAGTGAGCGTATCAGAAGTAACCTAACTAAAGCAAAAGTTATTGAAGCTGTCATGGCGTCTGCAACACTTCACATTAGGAAAGATGCTGCGGGTTTGATCACTTTCATTTCTCGATGGTGTCCTTCTACGCACACAGCTATATGTAGATGGGGAGAAATGACCATCACTTTATAAAGTGTAGCGGTTCTGCTAAGTGTTCCGGTCGCGGGGAATCTCGATTTTGAGTTGTCCACTGAAGAAGAAACGATGTTTGCCACTCTAGTGAATAAGGCGGAGGGATATGATCCGAAGAAGAATGATGAAAAATGCTTTTATACTTGGTGGGTGTCTGAATGGTTTCCCACGAAACCGAGAGTAGGCCAAGTGTTGGACGATGTACTCAGTGTTGCTGCGTTTTTATCCTTGTGGCTGTCCAGAGACGTTTTTGATGATGGCTCTGGTAAGAAGACTATAAGACGGAAGCTCGTTATGTTTGCTATTAAGCTGGCGAAAGGCGTAGTCCTCCCCCTAGGCAGCTTGTTCCTTGGGTCTCTGTACTCTCATCTAGATTCTCTGGCGGCGGACATGTATGCTTCCAACGGATATATGAAGGTGGAGTCGCATCTCCACATTGATTTTTTCCAAGCATGTTTATGGGAGCACTTTAAAGGTTATGCTCCTGTCCCTGCAGCTTCGTTCTCCAGTTTATATGGAGGTTCCAGAATACTCCGTTGGCAGAAGAGGCGTCCAAAGCCTGGGTTAAAGCTTATCAACTTTTTTGACAGCGTGCATGCCATAGATTTTCGTCCGTAGGCACCGGTTCATTCTTCTGTAGTTCAGCCAAAAACCTTTGCCGCCGCTCCTGATATAGTGTTGCACACTGATGGAAAAGATATGAGCTTTGAAGAGATCATATTTATGCGAAGCTGTACGCCGGTCTTTCTTTAATGAATCCTTTACTGTAGTTCCGTATAACATTGACAGGGCCGCCCGTCATATGGGATTTGATCAAGGTGTCCCGTTTTTTCGCCCGTCCACGCCTTCAGCGGAGCTTTTGCCATCTGTTTTTGATGCTAGACTTTTCGCCACAAAGATGAGCCTTCCATTCTTGCTCCTAGGGAGAAAACCAGTGGCAACTGATAAGTACAAGGAATTTTGGAGAGAAGAGCTCTTATATTTTTAGAAATTCGTGGAAGAAGTTGTGACAGTTCCGCGTGACAAGCCTTCTCCTGAGATTTTAAAGCGACATAAGCTGTTGAAGCCGCTTCTTTCGGGTAAACGAACTAGAATCAGTCCCCAGGAGAAAGAGGCGAGGTCCAAGAAGTGTGCAGGCGGCATTCGAATGACTTCAACGGCTCCGGTAATTTTTAATTCTTCCAATATGCAGGTACATACATGATTCTCTTAACCAGATGATTTTAATCATTTTGAGCCAGCCTCATTAAACATCTTCCTCCTTTTAAAATCAGGGTTTCGGGAATGTGAATGATTTTGCTATACTCGCACGCAGCTACAACATAGCGCCTTCAGAAGAGAAATATGGTGATACTGAGTCTCTCGAAGAGGAAACTGAGGATAAACGAGATTCAGGCTCCGACGGCGATGAAGGAAACACTACTAAGCGTAGTAGAGAGTCTAATCATTCTAGCAAGCCGGAAAATGACACGGTACGTATTCTATATATTTTCTAAAAATGATTCATCCCTTGATGTGAAACAAACATTAACCAGTGATATTGCAGGTCGAAGCCGTGATGGAAAACAATCTTAAGGTAGAGATGGATGATGATGCAGGGAACATTGCTGCCTCTCCTGATGGGAATGGAAACGCTGCGTCCATGGCTGTATATGTGACTGCCTCCAAAGAACCTCTCGGAAATGATACGACGTTAGTTGTGCATTCTGTTGCTGGAGCCATTTTTGATCATCCTCTTGATGCCCCCTTCATAGATCATATGTTGGTTGGAGGATTTAGCGTGCCGGCTAAGTATGCGGAGTTGTATACCAAGATATGGAAGAAACACGGTCACATTGCCACTTTTAAGAAGATTAAAAGTCGTTTTGCATTGGTTAAACGCATCGAAGAAGCTCTATCCTCTATTCATGACATGTGCAGCGCGACTGGGTGTGCTGTTTCTGAGGAAGTAGTTCAAAACTGGGAGTTCCACCAGGATATGTTTGTGAACTTTGAGTTTAACGCCTCCTGGTTCTGTGAAGGATTTTTCCAAAATCCAAAAACTGCAAACTGAAATGACTGAAGTTCCTTCCGTAGATTTTATTAACCAACAGGAGGCAGAAGTTGAGAAGTTAACCCAAGAGTTGAAGTTGAAGCAGACCGCTCTCCAAAATATGAAGGATGCTTTCGCCAAGAAGAATGATCCATTGTTGGATGATTTCCCTTGAATGCTTTCACTTCATGAATTTTCTCCTCTTAGGCTCTTTTTTTTTTTGAAAAGGCAAAAGACGCTTCTTTTATGGTTTTGATTTTCTGGCTATGAACTAGTAGGTGATTTCTCTGTGAGGATTTTTTGAATTCGATTTACTCTTAAAATGATTTCGTGAGTAATTTTCTTTAAGTGATAATATTCGGATGAACTAACATGTTGGAATGCAAATAGCGCAACCCTTTTGAAAAAATTGTGAATGTTACATGAAAAAGGGAAACACTAGAGTAATATGATATTTTTAGAATAATCGTATTATCGGCTCTATTCTCGACATGGGTTGGCGGCGAGTCCCCAGTAAATTTCAAAATAATTGATTGTGTATTGTTGTTTTACGAAACTTACTTGTTCACGAGACCCAATAATAAAATTGGCTTTCCTGGAGAACTATTTTGAATCCAGGTTATGATGCGCCTCTCAATAATGGGAAGTCTCCACCTAATTTGTTTTGTTGACTGCATGTGTCGACTTGTAGAGGATTGGAGAATCTCCAGTTCATAGACGTAATTCTCCAGAGTTAATCTTTTCCTGGACGATGTGCTTCAGGTCATTGCATTCACTGGTAGGATGATGGATGAACCTGTGGTAGTGGAAATATCTTGAATCCGTTGTTTCTTGATTAGTTGGTAAGCGCCACACAGGAGGTAATTCAACTACTCCGTTTCGTACCCAATCTCCAAGCAACTCCAGAACTTTCCTCATTGGAAACGGGAAGCGCGGGTACCCTGAATATGGTTTTTCTCGTGTTAGTGGCTGTTGTCGTGAAAACTCCTGCATTCCTTGATATGAAGATCGTTTCGAGAGTGGAGTTGAGGCACGAGTGTGCGTTGATATAAGCGCAGATCGTTTAGTTTGGCAGTTTTGCTGAAGTGCAACTTCTCTCCAGGGCTCTGCATCGGTGACTATAGCACTATGACGTGGTTGAATCGAGTACCATTCATTTGTGAAGTTCTTGTCTTCATGGAGGCCTTGGTAAATTTCCCCTTCTTCAGGCGCTTCTCTGTTTGGTAAAGTTAGAGCGGTCGTGGTTATGGATTGTTGCACAACTCTCTGAACTTCTGCGAGGGTCTTAAGATACAGATTTTCCAACAAAGCTTCATAAGCCGGTTCCTTACCCTTATCCTTCAGGTATTGTGACACTCTTGGCGAGTCCCTTCCCCTGTAAAACTGTTTCGTCTCTTTGTTGTTGGATGGATTTTGTAGATTGTATCCTTTCTGTTCATGTCCGACGTGGCTACGTATTCTGCCTGCATCGTTGTTGGCAGGGGCGCAAACTTCAGGTAAAGATTCAACATTTTTGGTGTAGTCTTTAACATTGATGATGTTCCCCAGATAAATTTTTGCCGACTCCTTCCACAAACGGTTTGCTACACTCCTTAAGAGACAAAGTGTCTCATTTTGCCGTTCGGCGATATCAGCTAGACTTGTGAGGACATCTTCTAACATCCTAACCATGCCTTCCATGGTGATTGGGTTTTGATCATATGTGACCTTCAGAGAATTCGGCTGGTGGGGATACATCACAGAGCGGTAGTTGGGATTGGTGAATGGAATGAAATCGAATTAACGACTGAGTTTTAGAACTAAGATCTACCTATTCTAGATTTAAGAAAATTGAAATGAAGATTGAAATTGATTTCTTGCAACCGAGAGATTAATCTCCCACTGTGGTCGCCAGTTGTTTGAGGGGAAAAACTGGTTCTGCTGTTTTTTTGTAAATTTGGGTGTGTTGATGAGAAACGAATTAGCACCCTAAACAAATGCACTGCACGGGAGTACTTTTAGATTCGAGAGATCAATCTGTAAGACTCTGGCCTAAACCAAGAAGTGGTCGTTTCAGATTCAATTAGGTCACAAAGTGAAGGAGAAGGGTTGATCTTAGGGAGGGAAGCGAAGAAGGTGTTTGAGATCAGAATGTTGAATAATGAAGGTGTGGATGTTTTATGACTTGTATCAGAATATGGTTTCTGGATACTTGTGTTGATAACACTTGTGTTCTTTTGTTGAAATAGGTTGAAATCCTATTTATACAAGTCATCGAGCGCACTCCTAATCTCGTAGGAAGTGGAGGCAGTTAAGTAGTGGAGAAGTGGGGTTGTGTAAAAAGTGGTGATCACCACATTTACATTATGTAGGAAGACCGGTCACACTTTCACCCATTACTCTCATCACTGTTAACCGTCCGTGCTTTCCTGACACTTTCTCGTAATGGGCGCGTTGCACGCCGCACGATGTAAACCGCCAGACCAATTCCCTAGTGAGCATCCCCCAGTTTGTGACATGTTTGATGTCGGGTAAATGGGTCAAGTCGTGAGACTTGCCGCTAAAAGCAGCACGTAGTGCTTCTTAGGTCAAACAATAAAATTGTTCGTGAAATCAGCGTTTATGAATCATCGTTTATAATCGATGCGTATAAAGCATTGTTTATAGTCGATTTGCATAAAACATCATTGTTTTAAAGATTGCCAAAATTAGTCGCGAGTCGACTGTCTTAAAAGAAGAGCGTGACCGGGCACCTTTGGGCGATCGTTTGGTAGCTCTAGGGGTGAGCTACTGCTTGGTCGATCACTCCTTGTAGGCGAGTGGCGGATGGTAGACATTCTAAAATCCTACCGGTTGATCTAAATTGGATCTGGATCGCTCAAATTGGCTAGCCAAGTTGAATGGCCGAGATGATTTGCGGCAGTCAATGATTGTTGTTGAGGCAGCACGAAGGGCCATCTTTGGGTGATCGTTTGAGGATCACATGGGCTAGTTGTAGCTTGGCCGATTGCTCCTCATGGGAGGGGGTGGCCGGTGATCAAAGCGTCTCCCTATCGGTTATCTAACATCTGATCTAAACCGTCCGACCAAGCTAGCGAAGTTGGATGGACGAGATGGTTTGTGGCAGCTATTTGCTGCCGTTGATTCAAATTAGGGTTTGGAAGCCGTGTGGCCAACCCTAGTTTGGCTGATCGAATGAAAGCGCTGGGCGCTAGTTTGAGAAGGCCGATCAGCCATGTGCAAAGACGGGCCGCTGGTGTGCACACTGACATCTCTTGGGTCATCCAAAATTAGATCTAAGCCATTCGATTTAGCTGGAAAAGATGGGCAGTCATGATTGATTTGCGATAGTAACACACTTCCGCAAACATAAATTAGGGTTTCAAAGCAGCCTCGCCCGCCCTAGCTCGATCGAATGGTTTGATGCGTCATTGACTTGCCATGAGCAAGTCGATCGACTGGGAAGGAAATTGGGCCGCCGGTGAACACATTGACATCTCTTTGATCGTTCGAGATGCGATCTAAGCCGTCCAACTAGGCCGGCTAACTTGGACGGATGCGATGGGTTTTGAGACCCTTTTTGTCGGTCTTAGCTCGTTTGAGCTTGTTTTGCCAATAGCGCGATCACCAACATTAGGGTTAATCGTTCGAATGCGCTTCGGATGTATTAGATGGGATCCGTTCGGTCGGGATGCTAGTGGGCCCGCCGGCGGTCATCGTGATGATTGCCTAATTCTGCCAGGAGTAGGCTAGGCTTGTTGAATTGCGTGGCTAAATTGTTTGGCCGTGATTATCTTTTTTGAGACTTACATGAACAGTCTAGATTTTCCTTAAGGAATTTAAACGCGTTCGATTGCGCTATCTTTTAATCAAAAAGTGTGTAAACACGCTAATCTCTTTATCAGAGAGTGGTGTAGCCTACGTGAGTGTTTTCATGCAGGTCACAATACTAACACTTCGGGAGATTCATGCTACTCCGCTGCGAGTGAACATTAATCGTCATGTCATGCCAATATTGATAGTTTGGCTGGGAACATATCATAGGAAAATACCAGGAAGGTCATGCATTAGCGAATAATGCAATAGGTTAAAATTTACAGAATATCTGGGATTGTTGCTTCACGCACCATTCTGGATAAATTTCATAAATGTGTTGAATTTCTCAATACATATGTAAGCGAAAAGGTTTATGCACTCATCACTTTCAAATATCTTTCGTTCCTTTGCAGGATGACAACGCATTAAAATACAGGGTTTTACAATTTTAGCCCTGAACTGAAAACCACCATCAACAGAGTGAATCAAAACCGATTTTGCTTCGATTGTGTCTTGTATACTTCTAAAAGATCTAAGCAATTGAACAACTCTCTAACTTGTTCATTTGAGTCATTTGAACTAGTTATGGTGAAGATGAATAAGGTTGATATGAAAGTGCTCATATGGCTAACCATTAGTTAACTATTGTTGAACCGACTAAGTGTACACGTTTAAATACGGTTACTCAAACCTAAATAAAGTTACATTTCATTTGTGTATAACAAGCTAAGTGTTATCTAACGGTTGAAAGTTATTAGCTTGAATCTAATCAGGTTTTCATCTAACGGTGAATATTGAATGCTTTGTTACCAAGGTAACTTAGATTGCAAACCCTGATTTGGAGACTATATAAATGAGAACTCTAGCAACTAGGAAATCTAATCCCTACACCTCCTGTGTGATACTAGTTGTGTAAGCTAGAGTCAATTCTCCTTTAACCTTAGGTTTTTCATGAAACCCTGTAGGTTAACGACTTAAAGACTTCATTGGGATTATGAAGCCAAACCCAACTATTTTCTCTGTAGTTGCGTGATCGGATCTTGCTGTTTCTATCGTGATTGAATGCAATCGTAAGATTGGCTTGAGATTTATATCTCTGATAGGCAAGATATAAAAGTAGTCACAAATACCTTCGTCTCATCGTTTGTGATTCCACAATATCTTCTTCCATTAATCGATTAAGATTATTGTGAGGTGATTGATAATTCTAGACTGTTCTTCGGGAATATAAGTCCGGGGTATCGATTGGCTCATGTTCACCTTGATTTATCAAAAGACGGAACAAAAACTCGTAGGTATATCTGTGGGAGACAGATTTATCTATTCAATAGACTTTTCTGTGTGATACAGATTTGTTTATCAAGTCTTCGACTTTGGGTCGTAGCAACTCTTAGTTATGGGTGAGATCAGCTAAGGGAATCAAGTGCGTAGCATCCTGCTGGGATCAGAGATGTAAGGAATGCAACTGTACCTTGAATCAGTGTGAGATTGATTAGGGTTCACTACAGTCCAGACCGAAGTTAGCTTTGTAGTAGGCTAGTGTCTGTAGCAGCTTAATACAGTGTGGTGTTTAAATCTGGACTAGGTCCCGGGGGTTTTCTGCATTTGCGGTTTCCTCGTTAACAAAACTTATGGTGTCTGTGTTATTTCTTTTCCGCATTATATTTTGTTATATAATTGAAATATCACAGGTTGTGCGTTGAATCGATCAATTGGTAAATCCAACCTTTGGTTGTTGATTGAAATTGATTGATCATTGAACATTGGTCTTTGGTACCATTCAAGATATCTCTCTTATATTCAATCAGGCTCGCAAATATTATTTGTTTGATTGCGGATTGAATTGAGAGATTGAGATATAACTCTTTGATATACTTTTCTTAAGATTGAGTCTGAATGTCTAGTTGATTCTCTTGAAAGTATGTTGGAGTTAGTCCATACAGATTGCTAAGCGAAATATTGGGTGAGGTTGTTAGACCCCCGCTTTTTCATTTCTAAAATCAATCAGGATCACGGCTTTTATCTGTTCGATTTGCTGATTGTGTTGAGAAATAGAAATAAAGTTCTTTTGATATTTTTCTTGATTGAGTCTCACTTTTAAGTTGGTGTTCTTGGAATTATATTGGATTTTAGTCCATACAAATTGCCGAACGAATTATTGGGTGTCGTTGTATACCCCCGGTTTTTCACTTAGTGCTCTCTTTTGCTGCACTTGTTCATGCTTTACATGTACTTCTTTTCCTTTTCTGCCACTTAATACAAATCATAACTTTTTCGCTTCATAAAAAGTATTGTTCGGATGAAAGAAATAATCTTCAAGAGCAAATCAGGTTTTCTAACCGAGTAGAACTTCATTGTTTTTAATATGCCAATTTTTGCGAACTTGGATAACGATGGAAAACAAACCTCCACCTCATGGTGTGCCACATTGGATTTGATGTTAATAAGTTGTTACCAAGCGGTTCAAATAACATTTTCTATGCTCAAAGGAGATTGCATCTTAAAAAGTAATTAAAAAAAAACATACGCCGACCTAATTAGAATGACACGTAAAAACGTCCAGAGTACCAATATGAGTTCAATGTATTACTGGAATTATTGAAATTTATGAAATAATGGATACGTATTAATGATACCATGAAGCTACCAAACCCGGGGAGCATTGGTATGCAGAGAAACGTGGACCAACAATTGTACACCGCAGCGCAGGCATATAAAAGCAACATGGGGGATTTTACGAAAGGCATGAAAAGAGAACAAAGCCAGCAAATTCCAAAGTACTGATCTTGCTCACCAATGCATACGAGTTTTCTCCATAAGTCTAACTGTGCTATCCCAGAACATGAAATGTTTTTACTTCACCTCGATGGGGTATATTATGGAGGTAGTGGATCAGCAAAGACATAGGCGAACCTCGTAATATTATCGTCTTTGTTGAAAATATTGGTGTTTAAACCTACCACTTGAGTATACTAAGATGAATTTGTCGAACAGACTAAAATTTACGACAGGTACATGGTAAAACGAAGCACCCATTAAAAAACTTGAGGTATGTAAAAAGGCACATTTTCATATGGTGAAACTTCCCATGTGATCTTGATTGATTCTGCAGACTTTCCTTGGAAAATATCTACTGCATAGGGTGAAATAAAGGGATCGACACTGCGGAGCAAGGCTAAAATTTATCGTCATGCATACTAAAAAAATGCCGCTTTGAGAATGTAACATATCAGAGAAGTTTCGTGGCCTCCAACGCAAAAAGCACTTGCAGAGAAGTTCAATGGCCTAGATCTGTTCGTAAGTTTGTACGGCAAAACCTCCTCAAGGATCCCGGCGTGACTACCTATGGTTCTTTTGTTTCATCCTGCAACTTTCGTATCCCAACAAGATTCAGCTCAAGCATGTCAGCACTTGGTTGATTAGGAATCAACCTTTGTAGAGAGTATAAGAGATGCCTTTAAACCAATCCATCAGATGCATTAAGAAACAAACCGTGGAGCTCGATCAATTCCACTAAAACTACATTTAAATCGTAAACATCAGACGCATCAAGTAACCACTCCCCTGCACGGGGTTTTAGGAGGAAATATATTACTTGTCAAGTTTCTTGCATTTATCCCTTAATTTGCAGCAAACTTTTGAGGCATTACATTTCAACATTGAACTATATGTCGGTGAGTTTTTGTTGATAATGTTCACAGAAGCAATCAAATTAATTTTCTTTCAAAATAGATGAATTCGTCTGAATTGAAAAGCAACACATGTAAACAAAACTAATAACGAAAACCCAAATTCGTAGGAAAGTGATGAACTTATGACATTTGTCGATGGACGTTATCAAGTATGATCTACCAATGGGTTTCTGGTGTGTTAACCGGTCTCAATTTTAATACAGAAGATAAGTCTGGAAGTGATCAATTAGCTGAGGAGTTCATCGCTCAGCTCCGGAATACATCGAGTGAAAAATGAAGATGTAATTCTATTTTTTATTATATGGAAGGGTAGTGGTGTAAAGGGAATCACAATATAAGTTGTCCATGGTGTAAACCTATTAAAATAATAATATTTTTTTGGTGTACACACTGTTGTATACATTGTTGTCCTAGTGTAAGAGAGAGAGAGCACATGGACCTAAGCCCATAAGGACAGGTCATGCCAATCGGAACTTACAATTCCTCGATATAGAGTAAATTATTGTATACTTGGTTGTAACATTGTTGTCCTTGTTGATCATACATCCTAAACATGGTGTGGAACGTGTTTTCCAGGACAACATGTATTGTAAGAGTTGTCATATAAAGGAAATTGTCATGCTGTCCAATTAAATTTGGGATAATCAGGACAACGACAAAACGCGGAGGAAATCTATAACACGCTTGGCATTTCCGAATTTGTTCGGGATCGAAAAGACCGAAATCCCTTAGTTAGGAATTTTAATATTTTCGGCCCTTATTTTTTCAATCGCAATATTACCGTCCCCTAACAGGGTATTGCCCCTTTCTTATAGGATAATTATCTTTATTGGGCCTATGTAAGAATCTGGTTATATTTAGGATATTGCTAACGGGCACCATCACCATAAAAAGCACCACCTCCAACCAACACCACCACTAACCAGAAACAGTATCACCAAATTTTGGTTTCATCATAAACTTATTGTTTCATCGATAAAATATTTGGTTTCATGATTAAAAAAAAAGGAAAAAATATTTTGGTTCATCATAAAATTTGATGAAACTAATTTTGTTTGGGGTTTTTGTGTCAAATTTAAAATTTTGGGGGTTTTATATCAATTTTGTTTAATATGGAGTTTTAATGGATCCCAACATTTAAACGGAGTTTTTGTACTCCTAATTTGGTCACCTTGGTGTTTTACTACTAGTTCTGTATTGCTAAATATCTAATCCATGGTTATACAAGGAGTTAATATCCTATTTATACTCTTCCTTGATGGACAGTCTAGAACTAATGTCTAATAATACTAAAACCCTAGGAACTTGGTCCCCTCCCTACCTATGAAAGAGAAACAATAACAATCACTATTGTATCCAAGGATTTGATACTCATTACAGCTAATATCAAGAAAGAGAAACCATGACCTCCACAAGATATTATTGCTGCTCCAGGTTGATCGATCATAAACTAACAATTAACGCTATAAGGTATTTCTGATAAACTGTTCTTGCATATTTTATTGTGTGATTATCATGAAGTTCAATGGTCCTACAATTAATGTTCTATAAAATTAAATCTTATATGTCCTCCAATTACTAAAGTTGAAGATCCATTTGTGGTACAAATAAATTTATGTGAGATTGGTTTAAAATATGAAACTTGTTGGAATAAAAACCATACGGCCTTGTATAATTAATCTTTATTTGATACAGGTGTATCCGTACTCCTTTGGTGAACTTAGTTAACCTCAAGCTAAGTTGAGGGAAGAATCCTATTCAAGGCAGGAATCCTTGTTTAGGCAGAATTCCTAGTTAGGGAAGAGTTTTATTGTATGCAATACTCTTAGTTTAGGAAATAGATTCCTAATAGAAGTCCTTGGTCGGTTGAGTACGATGAAGGCTATAAATATAGGCTTTGGCTAATAGCTAAGGACATATACTAGATACAGAAAACCTAGAGAAATCTTGGAACAATACTTGTGCAAGCTTAGCAAACAGTTTAAGTTAGATCCACTGTTTAGAGAGATTGTGAGCGTAACAAAGAGAGAATTGTAATCGTTTTATTTTTCATAATCTAGAGAAGATATTTTTCTTCGAATTATTACTTTGTGTTCTGTTTTCTAAGTTTTTCGTTTATTATTATTCTGAATTCCGCCTTTATAGTAATAGCTACCAAGGTATAGAGATCACACGTATCAAGTTAGTATCAGAGCAAGGTTAGTTTCTAGGGTAAATCCCTGTGGCTTATGGTTTTCACTAGATCTCTCTACATAAAGCTTGGTGAGGTACTCTAGAAGCTAGAAGACGTTAGGAGAATAAGGGGATCAAGGATGACAAAGTCAGACGATGAACCTAAGCATAACGAACCATAAACTATGGAAGAAAAGGTGGCAACGCTACAAACAGACATGAAGTGGATTAAAACCACCCTTGAAGAATTGACTGAATGTATTTGTTCTCATACACCCAAGCCGAAGACGAAGAAAAAGACTGCGTCTACACCTGAAGCTTCGGAAGAAGATGACGATGACGATGAAGAAGAAGAAGATGATGATGATAAAGAGGATGAAGACGAAGAAGAAAAGAAAAGTGAGCATCTTAAGAGTCCTACATCAACTAAACTTCATGGTAAGAATCTGAAAATTGATTTTTATGTTGATATTCCACTTTATGATGGAAGTGTCGATGTAGAAAAATTGGATGATTGGATAGAACGTCTAGAGACGTATTTTTCTTTCTTTGAATATGGTTCAAAGGAAAAGATTGCTTTCGCGGAATTGAAGCTACAAAAGCATGCTCTAACATGGTGAAAAACTTATCAAAGGCAAAACCTAAGTAAAAGAGCATTGTCGTGGAGAAGATTTAAGGAAGTTGTAAGGAAACAGTTTTATCCGGTTGGCTACTTGAGGAGAGATGGTTCAAGTGGTATAACTTGAAGCAGTCCTACAACCAAACCGCACAAGATTATAATTCAGAATTTCATAATCAAGCTATGATTTTGGATTTAGACTTAGGAGATTACGTTATCTACATGAAGTATATCTCCGAGTTACATGAGTATATACGGAAGGAGTTGAAGATGTTTTCAGTTGATATAATTGTTGAAGCAAGTATAAAAGCTAATGCTATCGAAGGCAGGCTTAAGAAATCTGACTCAAAGGGAAATACAAAGGGAAAATCTGGAGGTACCACTGTGAAAGGAGGTGAAAGGAGCAAAGAAGATGGGAAGTCTAGTGACAATGAAGGTTTGACTTACACCCATTGCAAACAGTCGTGTCATGTTATCGACAAGTGTTGGGTAAAGAATCATCATCTAAAACCCAAAGGGTTGCAGAGAAAAGAAGCCAAGAAGGCAGCACTAGTCGCACAAACTCCAAAAGAAGTCCAAGGACTAACTGAACCCAACTCAAAGCTCTCTCATATGACAGGGGCAAAGGAAAGACCTTTAAAAGATGATTTGAGGGAGCGACTCTTCACGGTGGAGATGCAAGTCAAAACATCATTGGTTGATGTTGTTATTGACCTGGGAAGTTAGAAGAATTTACTTTCACATTCTTTGGTACAGAAGTTGGGTTTGAAGACTTTCAAACATCCAAAACCCTATCCTTTAAGGTGGCTTCAAAAGGAAGGAGGGCTACAGGTTGGAGAGCAGTGTACATTCAAGTTTGCTTTTGATGAGTCATACATTGATGAAGTTACATGCGACATAGTACCTTTGGATGTCTGCCAGGTAGTACTAGGTAGTCCTTACCTATGGGATAGAGATGCAACTCTACACAGGAGGGAACAAAAGTATACCTTTACAAAAGATGGGGAAAGTTTTGTGATTCGAGTTATAGATTCTCCTCTTGAGGGAGCAAGCTTGATCACAGCCACTCAGGCTAAGCGGTTGGTGAATGCTAGCACAAAGTTCATTCTCCTTGTGATCCGTTCTCTTGAGGAGCAGCCGAGTAAAGTTTGTTTGGCAGCTTTGGCTGCACAACAAGAAGATGACCTAGAAAGGTTGAAGTTGAAGTATAAGGATTTATTTTCAAATGTCACGGGATTACCGCCAAAGAGGAGTGTGGAGCATGAGATCATGTTGATCGGGGAGAGTTCTCTACCTAATGTATGTCTTTATCGCACGACCATCGAAGAATCTGCTGAGATCAAGAAACAAGTCCAAGAACTTCTAGAATTAGGAATGATAGTGCCAAGTGCTTCACCTTGTGGATCAGCGGTGTTGTTGGTGCCAAATAAAGATGGAAGCTTGCGTATGTATATTGATTATAGAGCATTGAACAAGATCACTATCAAGAATCGTTACCCTCTACCTAGGATAGATGACATGATGGATCAGTTGGAGAAAGCTCGAGTCTTTACAAAGTTAGATTTCAGATTCGGATACCACCAAGTGAGAGTCCGAGAAGATGAAACATGAAAGACTGCCTTTAAAACCAAACAAGGCTTGTTCGAATGGTTGGTGATGCATTTTGGTTTGTGTAACGCTCCAGCGACGTTTATGCGTTTGATGGATGATTTGTTACGCCCTTTTATAGAAGATTTTGTGATTGTTTAATTGGATGATATCCTAATATACAATAGAACTTGGGAGGAGCATCTCGTTCACTTTGAGAAGGTGTTTAAAGTGTTACATGAAGGCCAGCTGAAGTTGAACGGAAAGAAGTGTGAGTTTGGAAAGGAGGAGTTGGTGTATCTCGGATTCATTGTTGGTGGTGGAAAACGGAAGATTGATCCAAGAAAGGTTGAAGTGATCACTAAGTAGCCTAGACTTAGTACCGTAACTGAAATCACGAGTTTCTTAGGGGCTTGCACATACTTGTGTAAGTTTCTCCGGCATTTTTTGACTATTGTAGGATCATTACATGGTTTGACGGGAGCTAAGGCAAAGTTTGAATGGAAACAAACCCATGAAGACGCTTTTCAGTTACTAAAGAAGAAGATTTCAGAAGCACCGGTGTTGGCATTGCCTAACTTACAACGTACTTTGAAGTTGAGACCGACGCTTCTAACTATGCAATGTGAGGAGTGTTGTTACAAGATGGTAGACCAGTGGGGTACCATTCAGAATTGTTTTCAGGTGCTATTAAGAACTACGCACCTTATGCCAAAGAATTTTATGCTTTATATCAATGTATTAAGCATTGGCGAGTGTATCTTTTAGCTAAATAAGTAGTGGTACATTCGGAGCACAAACCATTGGAGTATCTACACACACATACGAAACTACAACAAGCGCGACACATGAAGTGGATGTCTTACTTGAAGACTTTCAATATTCTCATTAAGTACAAGAAGGGAGTAACAAAAAAGTTGGAAGATATGTTGTCTCGTCCACCAATCCGAGCATTAATGGTGGCCATGAGAATTCAGCCGATTGTTCCTCAAGAGTCTGTAGAGTCATACGCATCTTGCAAAGACTTCAAGAAGGTGTTAGAGTGGTTTGAAAGGCGAGAATAAACTCCGGGATGGATTGTTATACAAGGGTAAGTTACTTTGCATTCCATAATATGGAGATCGTTTGCAATGGTTGAGAGAGGCACACACATCCCGAGTTGCTGGACACTTTGGGATGAATAAATCTCTTCTTAACCTTCGTCGTTATGTCTTTTGGCAAAAGATGCAAGATGATGTGGCTAAGTTGGTTAGAGGGTGTAAGTTGTGCAGCACATCTAAACTTTCCAACAGAAAATGTGGGTTATATCTACCATTACCATTACCATCAAGTCCTTGGGAGAGTATTTCTATGGATTTTCTTGGTGGGTTACCAAAGACCAAGTGTGGTTATGATTACTTGTTCGTTGTAGTTGACCGATTCAGCAAGATGATTGCATTAATTTCATGTACAAAGACGGTAACGGGAGCCGGTGCAGCAAATCTTTTCTTTGAGCATGTGTGGAAGCATTTTGGTTTACCTACTTCGATTATTTCTGATAGGGATAGTCGATTCCTTAGTCATTTTTGGGATTCTTTGTGGAAGATGATAGACACTAGGTTGAAGAAGAGTACAACTTTTCATCCACAAACAAACGGGCAAACACAAGTGGTCAACAGGACTATGGTTCACATGTTAAGGGGATATAATTTTAAGCATCCTAAAACTTGGGATGAGAGTTTACCATATCTACCGTTTGCTTTTAATAGAGCAATTCGCAGTTCTTCGGGAAAATCTCCTTTCGAGACGTTCTATGGTTACTTACCACCTAGCCCTTTCGATCTAATATTTTCTAGTGACACTTCAGTGGGGGGGAAGGAAGGAAGTTAACGACAAAAGGCACAGAAGTTCTTGGAGAAGATATCTCAGATTCATGCGACTGTTGAAGAACAATTAAAGAAGTCATAAGCCAAATACAAAGCAAAACATGACAAGCATCTAGTGCCTTGTAATTTCGATGTTGGTGACTTGGTATGGTTAAAATTAGGTAAGGAGCGACTGAAGGGGGGAGGTAAGAAGTTGAAGCCATTGAGGTATGAACCATTTCGTATTCTCGATCAGATTGGTGACAATGCCTTTCGTCTGGATCTGCCACCTTATCTAGGAATGTACTCGGTTATAAATGCCGAATACTTGAAATTGTTTGAACCACCATTACTTGATGATGACGGCGACGACACTATGATCTTACCACGAGTAGAAGACTTATGGTTTGATAGAGAGGAACCACTCAAGGAAGACTGCATATTGGAGCGAAGAGTGACTAAAACACGACAAGGAGAGAAAGAAGCTTTTCTAATTGGATGTAAAGGTCAAGTTCCTAGCTAGGCCAAGTGGTTTAACAAGGAAAAAAGGACTCTAGAGTTCCCTAACCTTCATTTTTAACTCTCACAGGAGTTCAAGTTCTTAAAAGGGGGACCCATGACACAGGTGTATCTGTACTCCTTTAGGGAACTTAGTTAACCTCAAGCTAATTTGAGGGAAGAATCCTATTCTAGGCAGGAATCCTTGTTTAGGCAGAATTCCTAGTTAGGGAAGAGTTTTGTTTTAGGCAATACTCTTAGTTTAGGAAATAAATTCCTAATAGAAGTCCTTGGTCGGTTGAGTACGATGAAAGCTATATAAATAGAGGCTTTGGCTAATAGCTAAGGATATATATACTAGATACAGAAAACCTAGAGAAAGCTTGGAACAATACTTGTGCAAGCTTAACAAACAGTTTAAGGTAGATCTACTGTTTAGGGAGATTTTGAGCGTAACAAAGAGAGAATTGTATTCGTTTTCTTGTTCATAATCTAGAGAAGATATTTTTCTTCGAATTATTAATTTGTGTTCTGTTTTCTAAGTTTTTCGTCTATTATTATTTTGAATTCCGCCTTTATAGTAATAGCTACCAAGGTTTAGAGATCGTACGTATCATTATTTTACAGTTAACTCTTGTGAATATCAAAAACAACATTTATCTCTTTAAAATAGATTTTTTTTAATAATGTTTCGTTGAGTATGTATATGCCAATTTTAGCACGAGGCCGGCCCTGCTCTCATGTCTCTAGGTTTTACTCCAAAGTGATCCATTTTTTTTTGGTGCCCACATACATGTACTGGAACGTGAATACCTTAGTTTAATTACACGCAGAATTATTGGTTCCGGTAAGATGATCGCAAAAATCATTCATAAACCTAAAGTAAAAGAAAAGAAAAAAACGTTTAAAGGTGCGAATTTCAGCCGGAATCAAAATATTTATGAAAACAGTGAACTCCATCCAAATCTCCAATAATGAAACTTGGGAAACTAAACAATCTGAAATCATGATCCCCATGAACCACAATTATAAATATGAAAAACAACTGTGAACTGATGAACAATTTCCTTAAATATGCTGAGCAATAACCTTTTTAATTAGAGACTTCGAGTATGGGTTTGCTACCCTCTAGCTCTGTGGACTACTTTAGCGTGAGTGGGATACCATTTCCCCCGACAAATGAGAGTCTTATCGCACGCGCCTTTGGGGAGCAAAAGCAGTCTCCTAATGGTACTACTGCATTTATTCTACCGCAAACATACTCCCCAAATATCTAACCTCAGATGGCAAACTAATCAAATCATACAAATGTGTAAAACCTCATCCAACAGTTGATATCATGAGGCTGATGAATTCATAACACCTTACATCACCATTTTATCATTTTTTTTTACTTGCTTTTCTCAATTCTTTATCTTATTGTATTTTTCTCTTCTTTTATGATGTGTTTTTCAGTTATGCTCATCATCATCATTTAGTCCAATTCACTGACTTGACTCCATTTCCTTTTCTAAGAGAGAGGGGGGAAAACTAGAAAGAAAAAAATGATGGGATTTGAGGATGGTAATAAAAGTAAATGGAAGATTGATCAAGGGCTTAGGACTAGACTATCTAGTTTAACCTTATAGACATTGATCTAATCTTTTTCTTTTTTTCTTCTCTTTTGATTTTTGGCTATGGGTCCATATTTTGTTTGTGTTTCATCAAAGAAATCTTTACAAGTTTACATCACAACTCTTTTGTTTGGGTTTCTTTTAGTTATAATGCATTCTTTTTTTCATTTTGGTTTCTCTTGCTTTTCTCAAAGTTAAGACAAGGATAATTAAAAGATGAACGGATTTCCTTCTCAGCTTTCATTTAGTTGCCTTTATGTTTTGCAATAGACCACCAGCAAATTAACTCAACCGCAAGGTAAATTTGAAAAGTTATTTTTTCTGGCATGCAGTATACTGGCCAGGTGCAGTTTTGAAGTACGTACTCTCCATGCCAAGCTCACTTTGATCAGTTTACCTTAGTCACATTGGCGTGATTCAGCACACTTTGGTTTGTTAATTTTCTACTTTTTGTTAAAACGAAAATTGGTAAAGCGGATGGATTTTTTGCAACCTTCATGTTCAGTGAATGAATCTTTGCAAAGTTTCGGGTTGCTTGTGTTGGATTGCTAAGAAGATAGTATGAGTAATGAGAAAGAGAGAAAACAAACAAACTGAACAGATAATATTTCTTACATTCTTTATATCCCATCTGCTATGCTGTTTGTGGGGCATTTCTTTCCTTAAAAAATTGGCTTTAAGAGGCAAAAATCTTCTTTTTGCGGTGTGACAGAAATGCATCATTGCTTTTATTGAATTTTGGTATTTGGTACCAACCCTTATAATGCGAGTTTTCATGTTTGTTTTGACAACAGGCGAATTCCAATCTTCACTATGAGCTACTTATTTCTTAATCTTCTTAATAAAATAATAAAAAAAAAAAAAAAAAAAAAAAAAAGTCTATATATATAGAACTGGCCCATGCAGGTCTCAAACCTGCGACCTTCGCGTTATAAATAGAACACTCTAACCAACTGAGCTAATGGGCCAATTTGTGATGAAATTGTGATTAGAAAATATTGAACTAAGAGTAAACAAATACCAATTTGAAGAATCTTAGTAAGTTTCTGATGATTTTGTTTTCCATATAACTTCTTTGATAATTTAAGTGAGAGATTCCAAAAACATAATTTTTGCAAAAATGCATTGTAATAAGAGTCTAGAGATGGGGTTTTGCTAGGATTAGGTCTATAAGTATAGGTTCCATATATCTTTCTGAGACATATTGATTGTTTGGTTGAAAAAAGGACCATCAAAATCTATTGAATTGCATATCACCTTCTTTTTCTTTTCTTTCAAGTACCCAATTTTTTTTTCTTTTTTCCCTTTCACTTATCTTGTGATTATTGCTTCTAATGGTTTCTAAGTTAATTTGATCATTTAACTTATAATTTTTCTATTGGTCTTATCTTGTGATTATTGCTTCTAATTCTATGATGGTAAGCCTAAGAAAGTGAATGCCCAACAGTAAAAGAAAAAAGAAGTGATGTTATTATTAAATATCAACATTGTTGTTAGTTCATTTCAATTCTTATTTGTCAAAAATCCTTAGCTAAAGTATAGTCTATAAATTTTCTTTCACAACTTTTTTTTTTTGTGTGTCCAAGGACTTGATCATTTTACCATATTTGAATTCAATGTGCATAGTTTTATTTAGGTTTTATTGTACTGTATTGTGAATTGTACATTTGTACTATAGTTGCAGCAGCCTTAATTTTATTTATGTTGTTTTGGCAGCTTTAATTTTCTTTTTCATGTAGTGGGAGATAGATTATGTTGGATTCTACTGCCTTTGTCCATCATAACACCTAGATGATCTTACAGCTACTTCTATAATGGACAAACACAAAACCTATTTGAAATACCTTAGCAAATTAACTGCCCATTTTGCCATGAAGTAAAATATATATACCAACCTTTTGGTATTGACGAGTTTCGAACTTCTCATCAGGTCAATGATGTAATTACCCAATGACTGTCCCATTCTACCACAGTGACATCGGCTATCCTCTCACTCATGTTTCACTGTTTACCGCCTGGAGTATAAAAAAATTCTCTGCCTTTTTTTTGTTCTGTACATGTGAGAACGAGAGACTGGACGTATTTTCGGATCAATCGAGCTCAATCCGTTTTATCGACCTTCCAGGACGTGACCTTTTCTAGTTTTCGGCTCTTTTTCTTGTTTTCTTCTCCTTCTAAAGAATAGGATTCTTTGAGTACATAAGAAAAGTTGGAAAATAAGATAAAAAAAAAAAAGTTGTACTGATGGGTAATGAGAATCTTAAATATTTGTTTTTTTTTATTTTCTTCTTCAGACCAATTATAACTCATATGAATTTAAGTAAGAGCGTCATCATGGTTTAAAACTAGAAGAACTAGTAGTAGTATTTGAATTTTAATGTAATTGTTTTGTACTTTGTACAAAGTAGTGGGGAGAGCACTGTAGAGCTTGAGACTAAAAAGAGTCTTGCAATAGATTTCTGCTTTTTCCTTGGATTTGGAGTGTTATCTGTCAGTGTCTCTCTATATTTTGCCAACTTTATAAAGAATACTGACATTGGAATTCTTTGCTAGATACTCTTTGTATTTACAAATATAATCCTGATTTGTCATTTGGCGACAGATATACGGAGTCTTTTAAACCCGTGTATGTTGCATTATTGGTTTGTGAAGCTGTAACTTCTGTCATTCTTTCTCATCTGCTGCTGCTGCTGCTGCTGCAAAGGTATATTTCACTGAGCTTTTTTGTTCGGATATTAAGACTCTTCCCATTTTCTAGTTTCATAACTACATCATTCTTTTCTATCTACACAAGTTGCTTTTAGAGAATTCATGTGGTGAAAAAAAGTGTTTATCCACTCTAGCATTTCAGGTTCTATTATTGTTTTCTGACCGGTATGGTATTCGCTGTTATGTTGCTAGTAATTCTCAGTTAAGACTGTCTATTCTCTTGCTTGGTTTTGTTGTTGCCAAATTGCAGGTCTAATGTCACTTTGGTTTGTTTTAAAAAGAACTTGTTCCAATTAAGGTTTTTCATTGATCATAGAAAATCTTGACGTGGTTACGGTTTTAAAATCGGAAAATGTTGATTTACAGCAGTTTGGCACTCCCTCTTTGTTTTTCGATTCATGATCTTTGCCTCTTGGGTGTTCTTTTCTTATGACTTTGAGTTGTGTAATGTAAGTGAAGATAAATTGTAGTCAAATTTTCTACAACACGAAGAGTCTTGCAAAATGCAGCTAATCCTTCAAGTTTCATTTTTGCTTGTATTTTAACTCAGTATTCCTTTTAAGCTTCATTTCTGATACCAATTCTTAAGGTGTCAAATGCTATTAGCTCTTTTTTTTCTTTGTTTTTTGAAGGGTCATTTTCAGTACTTTTTACTGTACATGTATATAATTCAACTCTCTAAAGGTGTCAATATAATTGAAATTTTCACATCAAGTTTTATATATAAAATAAAGGATAAAGTTGTTGGTGATTAAAATCTCTGTTATAGGTTGCTGAGATATGTATGATGAGTTCATTATAAGTTACTTCTCTTTGTCTAGTAGAAGATTCATGATTTTCTCATTTGAAAACATTATCATTCTGAAATGAGATATATGTAGTATGATTTGCTATTTCACATAATGCTGAATCTTTCCGTCTTTCGGTTTTGCAGGTCGACCAGATGAAGCATTGCAATCCTGTGCAGTTTTCCTTATAAAAGCTAGCTCATCTTCATCATCTTTGAGTTTTGAGATTTTAAAGCTGTTTTAGCTCATTACTCTCTCTCACGCGCACACATTCGGAGATAGACTGCAACCCATCATGAGTAGCTTCCATGCTGAAAGACCCAAGCCATGGTACGATTATACAAGCGCGAATCCAACGCCATCCCAGTCTGGTGGTAGTGGAAGAGGAGGATATCAAGAAGTGCCTTGGAAGGGTTTTGGGACTTCAGTAGATGCTATATCTTTTGGTTTTGTTGCTACAGCAATTCTAGTTTCTATGTTTATTATTATGGCCATTTTTGAACATCTGATAAGGCCGAAACCAACTTTCTCGTCACCTCAAGATGCAGCTCAAAGATCCTTCGAAATGGGTGAAATGCGAGTTCGGATTCATACACTCGAGAAGCTTGGTAACTCACGAACTGTAAGTAAATTTTGGTTCAGTTCTTTTTTCAGACTATGTGCTTCTCTCCCAGTTTTGGGTTTATCTCTGTAGATGCTGATATTATTACTGGGGTTCTGATGACAGGTGCCAACATCATACTCGCCAGGTTTCTCAGTTCTGATGCCAGGAGAACATTGTCCAACATTCATTGCCCAGCCTGCTCCCCTTCCTTGCCCTAGAGAAGAGATATACTGGCCTTCACATGGGAATGCTTTTGTTGCTGCTCCTTAGCTATCATTCTAACATAGTATTATATTATATGCACATAAATACCTGTTTAATGCAATGTAGCTTTTAATGGAATTCCAGCTTGTCTCTCATGTAAACAACAAAATGTAGTTCATCCAGCTTTATTAGGTATCTGGAATTATCTACCTACTAGTTGAGTTCAACAACAATCTGAAACAATGCTGTGAATTGTGATAGTATAACATTCTAAATTTCTCAAAACAGACTTAAGGGGTTCAGATTTTTTAATGTTTCTGCATAAACTGGATTTAGTAGATTCTTCGGTTCTACAGTGGGCGAAATTATGGTTCATCTCTTAACCAGGAAAACCAGACAACCAACTGCCTTTATATTGCAACCGAATTATCAACAAAAACCAAATACCATTTTTCCTTTTGTATCCTAACTGGTAATCTGCAACTTCTACAATATAACCTACAAAAGGGAACAACTTATTGCCGTCTGCATGTCACATGCAAAGTCACTACGAAATAGAAAAACTCTTCACGATGAGATGCAGGAAACCGGACTTGGAATCATCACAATGCATTTATCATCCTCTTCATCTCTGCGGACCTTCTTGGATCAGCTTCTTCAATTGCTCTCTCAGTAAGCACATGCTTGATTCGACACATTGACTTCCTCACCTGCATTTATTCCAGTATGAGCCAATCCACATTAATACCCAAAAAGAATTTGTAAATCCTAATGGTAGCAGTTAAAGTCTTGAGATGAACTAGGCGAGGCCTATTAGTGACATAGTTGGGATAAAAAGAAAAACAAGTTTCCTTGGTAACCAGATTTAACTTCTAGAGGCCTACGGGAAAAATATCATGTTAGAACAACAACATCGCCAGCGAAAGACAAACGGAGGATACAATTTTTGCAAACAGAAGATGAAGATAAGTTATCAATCCCCTTTCAAAATAAGCACAACGACGCATCCATAGTTATAACAGACTCAGAATTATTTGGAAGTATAATAACGATTTAGCCTTGAAGGCCAAACAACTTAAAGTATTAGAAATTTAAAAGACAAAACAACAAGTCTGGACAGCAAAATCTATCCACTATTGGTAGAAACAATAATTGAACCTTCTATCAAAACCTTTGTGAAGCATGTCCTGGTATCATTATCCGAACATTGGATTAGTTAAATCCATTACATGCACACTTAAGTCAGGATTAGGTAAGCAAATGTTGAATGAAGATCTGAATGATCAACCTTGGGATTAATGTGGACAATTATTCCTTTCCAACCGGCATATGCGATGTGTTGATAATTGAAGATACTTTAAAGTACTCAAACTACAAATGAATGGTAAAGACATAATAGCATAAAACCGACCGACTGCTGAGAACAAAAAACAAAATTCTACTGATGTAGGCATTCTAGGAACCATAAGTTCATATGTTCAAATACCAGATCAGGGTGTGTCATAGCTTTTTAACATGAAAATATTTGGTGAAAGTAATCTTTAATAGATAGAGACTATTAAAGTTTAAACCATATAGAGGTTGTTGGATAATTCATTTGTTAGATCTACCTTGCAGCAAAGTTAGAATTCATATCAAATGAGATCGTCAATCACAGACCACATTCAGCGTTTTTACTCATGGCTGTGATTGAAGTATAAACTGCAACCACAACAACCAAGTAATGAATTTTTTGAAGAGAAGTATAATCATCAGAAGACTACTTCTACAAGTCTACAACCCTAGCAATGTCAAACAGTTCAGTACAAGCTCCACAAGATATTGATTAGCAGTCTGTGGTTGCAAGAAAACTAATATACTATCTGGTTTTAGTTTAATCCCCCCCGCCCCTAGGCTAGCGAGTTGTGAACTCAGGTCGCTGGTTTTGCTGGAAACTGATGAGTTGGTTACAAGAATTCTTCTCCTAAATTCAGACAAATGATCCAGAAAATACATGGAATTGCAGCTTCAGGGACCGAATAGAGATCTCTTATAGGGATTTCAACAGGGTTTTAATAGAATTGATTAACTTAGTAAGTGAGATCAGCACGAGGCAACAGTACCTTAGGGATACGCTCTGGGTTGGGAAATCGTAGGTTCTGTGCATTGAGCATTTGGCGTTGTGTCATGAGCATGTTCTTCTCTTTCAAAAGCACATACCATAGCTTTTGAAGATCATCCCAAGACTTAAGACGCAATTCAGATGCCTTCCAACTTCGACCTAGACAGAGCAGAAAATTCAAAATTATTAAGGGACACAAAATAGCAGAAGACAAACTACTTCAAGAGTAAACTTAAGAGAAAACAAAACAGATGCTTTTTCTTTACCACATGTTTCGCTCCGCCTCCAACTTAAGTACTAGGGGACATCTACCAAATGAAAGTTCTAGCAAGCTAGGCAAATCCTAAATTCTATGCAACAATATCTATTCAATTATGTATCAAAAGAATTACAAAATGTCATCAATAGGTGGCAACTGATGATGTTTATGGTCCAAGCACGTGAACCGCGAGAACCATTATCGAAACAAGTTCTTTTGGTTCTTTTACATTGACAAACCTCTATATCCATGGAAGAAAAACCCCATCACAAATAATAAAGCTCCTTTTTTCATTTCTTCACTTCCGTTTCTTAACTGAATCTAAAAGATCACTAAAACAACGTGGCAAGTTCCCCCACAAATGATAAACCCAAAAAATGCAACCAACACTGCTTAAAAAAACATTGCTTGAGGCATTTGCTCTCCAAATCATATACTTAAATGAATGCAAAAGTCAAAGTTAGTACCGTAAGTATTTGGTTTGTCCTCTTCTTGACTTCTAGTGACCTCAAAAAACTCTTCTAAAGGATTGTGTGATGTCTTAGCTGAAGTTGCAGTAGCTGCAGCAGCAGTTGTTGAATAGAATGAACCATTTGATCGAGTACCCAGACAGAGTGCCCTATTAAATATCTTTATCAAGAACATTCTCCCTTCTCTGCAAAAAAAAAAAAAAAAAAAAAAAAAACTATTAAATCAATAAACCCTAACAAAAACATATATTGGTTGGGGAATTCGTCGAACAAGTGAAATGCACATTATACTTAACCTCATTTCCTATACGAGCTGTTAATTAGAGATATATCAAACAAAAACATACCTGATTTAACCCTTTGAACAGAAATCAGGGTTTGTTTCAGTGGTTTTAGGTCAGCTCAAACAGTCTGGCTGATTGATCCAGCGAAAGAAGAACAGTGAATCAAGCAGACCCTAGAATTGGGAACCAGAAAATGATCCCTTTGTTTAATAAGATTCTCTAAGTTTGCACGTGCTTTACACGTGATGCTGATATAAAAGTTCACGGCACCTTCTTTGTTTGGGTGTGGCTCGGGATATGAGTGTCACGCGCCCAGATTACCACATCTGATCGTTTATTTATTTATTTTACTTTACTTTTATTTTTTAAAAGAAAAAAATAAACATTATTTGGTTTTAAAGTAAACTGGTATGCAACCCGTGCTACGCACCGGGGCCGGTGGATCAGCTAATTTAGAGTGGCGGGGCTTCGCCCCGCGCCCGTGGTAAAATGCGTTAGATTTTTTTTGAAGGGATATAGAACTCTGATACCCTTTAGGTATCTAACGATTTGATGATGTAACTTTGGTATTATAAACCTGAATTCATGTATCAATTTTATAGGCAGATATTAAAATAATTAAAAGAAATTGACTCCATAGATTTTGGATTTAAAATAATTAAATTTGTCTATAGACATTTGCAACTTTTTATTAACATAATTACAATTAAACATAATTACAATTTTATTTGCAATTAAACATAATTTTGTATTTACAATTTTACAATTAAACATAATTACAATTTTATTTGCAATTACACGTTTTTTCTGTCCAACCTTTTTTTTTATTAACAAATTGTCCTATCCAACGATTTTATCTTTAGAAGTTTTGGAAGATATATATATCACATGTAAATTTGTGAAATGCAATTTTTAAAACAAAACAAAAAGAAATGTGAAATGCTAGAAGTGTGCATGCAGGACTACTGCAGAGATACCTTTATTTATGTCTAGATTTAGAAGTCGATTAATGTATCAGTACTATGTTGAGTCCAGTTTTGCTTATGACCTTGCCAGCATTACATATTTGTTGGTGGTGTTTGAACTGCTTCTTAAGCGTAGTTTCCTGATACAACTTAATAGGTCTTATACACTGGTCCCCAAGAAATTAAGAACCCCATGATAGCACTGTTAATTATAAGATTCACATCGATTTAGTTCAAAATTGCCACCGTTTAAAAGAATTAAATAATATATTGCCAGCGAGTAATAATATGTTTCAAAAGCGGTTTCCCTAAAAAAAATGCTCATGCTATCTATGATCTTTATTAATAAGTAAACACTTAATTGCATTCTTCATCTATCGCAACCAATGGTGGCATGTCATAATCCTTCGCCATAATATCGTCCATATCATCATCATGTCCATCCAGTTCGATCAACGTTGGCATGTCGTCGTCGTTTTCTATTGTGCCATACTCGATTTAAAAAAATTAAAAAATATATTGCCGGAGAATAATAATATGTTTCAAAAGCGGTGTGCCTAAAAACAAATGCCCATGCTATCTATAATCACTATTAATAAGTACACACTTCATTGCATTCTTCATCTATCGCAACCAACTGTGGCATGTCATGATCCTTCTCCATTATCTCGTCCATATCATCATCATGTTCATCCAGTTCGATCAACGTTGGCACGTCATCGTCATTTTCTATTGTGTCATACTTTTATTTTTTTACCAGGTCGTTCTTAGTAGGTGTCTGGAGTTGTTCTCTGTCAGAAGTTGTACTTACCCGTTCGTTTTTATTTAATAGATATGCTTTCTCCAAAGCATTATCACAATGAAATATGTCACGTGCTTTTAGAGTGAGATATATGAATTATCTTTCATCGAATTTGAATTTAATGAGCATTGATTTCCCCAACTGCAGTTAATATTTCTTCTATGCAATCTCCCCCGTTTTTCAGTAAAAACAAAATTATTTTTTAACAGATTGCATTCTGATATTGATAATAACTATTTGAACCTATTTGAAGGCCAAAAGGCTCAAATTCTGATATTGATAATAACTCTTCCAAAGTTGAACCTATTTGAAGGCCAGAAGGCTCAAAATCTGATATTGATAATAAATCTTCGAAAGTTGAACCTATTTGAAGGGGAGAAGGCTCAAAATCAGATATTGATAATAACTCTTCCAAAGTTGAACCTATTTGAAGGCCGCTCAAAATCTGATATTGACGTCAGAAAGTTCCTACAGTTCAAAACAAAGCCAACGGTTACGAATGATTAAAAGCCCAAATACAATAGAACCATAGGTGAGAGAAGGTAGCCGTTGCATAAAAAAGCAAATGGAAGTATTGGTACGCATAAAAAGGCAGATGGAAGTATTGGTTGTGTGTGTACATTCAAACTTGAGCTCCCTTGATTGTACATTAAAACATTTATGCATAACAAACACGAAACAAAATTATGCACTAACCATAGAGACAGCACAACCAAGTCTTTGAGATTTTTCAAACCTTCTCCTCAGTTGGTGCGCCTCTTTTGCCAGTGGATAATAAGGTGATTCTGCTAGAAATAAATTTAGTTTGCAAGTATCTGTTAATATGCACACTGGCAGCAAACTTGTCATTAGATATAGATAACGTAAAAAACGACATCCCTTCAACTACACTAATGGTTGTTGACTAAAAACTTGCCATCTCCTAGTTCCCTACCAAATCTTCTCAAGTGGAAGCCAATCAAGTAGTAACGGTTAATCAGTTATGTAAATTTGAGTGAGTAAGGGAGCTCATTTTATAATCATTAGACCACTCATCAACTGCCCAGTTCATCTTGATAAGTCACAGTTGGTAGTTTATCTATGTCCCATTATATTTAGAAATAACAAAGAAACAATATCACATACCTGCTTACCACCTTCCCGGCTCTATGTTAAAAATTATGTGACCAAAAATGGAGTTATTATGATCAATCATAGCACAAAAATAAGATTGTTCGACGTAATAAAAAAAAACTAACAGATAAAAAGACGATTAAGCTAAAAATCGAACTCAACCAAAATGTAAGGCATGCATGTTCAACAAAAATCAAGAAATCGATGTTCGTTGATAAATGATAAAAATCCAACTCAACTATCATTCATTCATAACATCCAACTATAAAAAAAAAATAGTCAAAAAGTTGACATACTAAAATATTAGGAATTCCATTTGTTAGAACGTTGGCATACTCCTCTATCACCGAAAGTTGAATGAGCTTTGTGCGGGTATATTTCTAAATAATACTTTGGTACAACTGATCCCGTAACTGCACCAATTAGAAGATTCATAGTCGTTAATATAGAAGTTAGATCCATACCCCAAATCATTAGAAAATCCTGTAAAATTTTATTCAAAGAGCCTTAGGGTTTTTCCTAATCGTACTTTCCATCTGAGAGGGAAAGTTATATGGCAACAACCCCATTCTTCTATACCTTTTCTTAATACTTCCTTCAACATCTTAAGTTTAAAAATCTAATCAAAACAATCCTAATTTCATTAAATGTTCTTAATACTTCTTATAGTCACATAAGTAGCATCTTACCGTTCTTCTTCGTTTGAATCAGAGCTATCTTTCTTCTTCCTAATCTTCTTTTTTTCCTTCATATTAAATCATATAAATGCACCACAAACACCAAATTCAAAGCCCAAACCAAATTAAAAAGTTAAAACACTAAAAGAAAAACTGAAAAATCACAATTCAAAGTTTTTTAAAAAAAATCTGTTTAGAATACCTGCAAAACAAACAATTGACACACATATCAAGCAACAAAATTCCATATTGAAGAAATTTTTTTTTTAAAGGAGAGGAAAACAACAAAAATTGCTACCAACCTTATATTAAAACATTGAGCCTACAGAAAATCCAACACAAAGTGCTACCACCCTTGTTCTTAGACATCCATTGTCTTCTGATGTTCCGTTCCACCCACTGGATGTGCGAGATTGATTGACTATATGCGATCGTAACTTACGTGCAAATCCAATAGCCTTGCATAGTTTATATATATCTCTGTAACCTAGCCTCCACGATCATAAAAAACCTAGCCTCCACGATTTTTTTCTTTTTGCGTTGAACAATTTTGCTATATTTGGCATTAACCGCCAATGAAAGAATCGCTAAACATGACATAATATAAATATAGATTATTATTATTTTTGGAAGTTCTTAGATTTTTTGACAAAATATATTAATGTATTAACGAAAATATTTAAAAGTAGCTCGATTTTAATTTAATTCTAACTGCCAAAGAAAGAATCACTAAAGATGGCATAATATAAGCATAGATTGAAAAGAATCGAAATTCTTTTTTATTTTTGGCAGTTTTTAGATTCTTAGACAAAATTTTCACTAAATTTCTCGAATCAACAACTATATTTAGCGTAATCTAAATACGGATGAGTATTTTTCTAGCAGTTTCAAGATTTATTAGCAAAATATATCCAACTGGCCAAAAATAATATTTATTTTTAGTCTGCATAAGAATATCTCCTAAGATCTTGTTAGCTATTTTCCATTTTGTTATTGTTAAATTTAGCATTACTGCCGATTAAAGAATCTCATAAAAATTTATTTCGGTCGATTTTTCTTATATGGAAATTCCTGGATTTTTCGAAGATTTTTTTTTTTGTTTGTAGATTTTTTTGCATCTGCTATATATGGTATTTTGTTTGCAGCTAATCCGAAGACCTGAATTCTATTAAAACCATGTAAACATGGTGTAAGAAAATCCCAACCCTACTGACCAATATGGAGCATTAGATCGTATAAATTCTATTAAAAATTAACGGTCACGAAATATAAGGAGTCTAACTTTGATTTTGGCAAATCAGGAGCGAGAGTTCCGTTGACCGGCCAATGGGAGGGGAGGTTAGCGCAACTCTCGACGTGGTGTGAGAGATGTGATTGGGTGTTTAGGTTGTTGATATTAAGTTTTTATTATTGGATAAACAATATTATATTAACTAGTTGGAAGCCTAACAAGCTAAGCTCCAACAACATACTACAGTAAAAACTCCATATATTAATAGTCTTGGGACTTCATAAAATTATTAATATATGGAGTTTATTAATATAGGGAGGTATGCCAAAAAAATGATTTTTTTTCTTCTTTTAATTCAAAGTATGTAAATGATAATGGATGTGAATGTCTTCCTCAATCATCCAAAATAGCAACAAGTCGTATATTCCATCGAAGAAGAAATCATCGATGGAATTAGACAAGAAACAGAAAGGGATAATCCTAATGATGGTAGTACGTACAAAAAGTTTCATGCCAAGAAGTTTTAAACATGCTCGAAAAGTTGGAAATGTTTTGGCTTCAACAAGAAGGTGCACAGGTAACGAGGTCTTATGCATCCGCAAATCAAAAGATGTGATAACAATCCAAAAAGTTACATCCTTTTCTTAGACGACTATAGATAAGTATTTTAGCTTATCTTAAATTTTGATGTAACAACATCTATTTTTTTTTAATAAATATATGTAACAACATCTATAAATTTTCAATAGTGATATTATATTAATACATGGAGGCAAATTCCTTATGGCGGGACTAAAAAAATCTATTAATATTAAAATATGGAGGTTATTACTATTTATAAGTGGCCCAAGTTGGGACTATGATTTTTTATTAATATATAGAGCTTATTAATATATGGAGTTTTTACTGTACTACATTAATTGAACAGGTTGCGGTGCTAGCCTACCAGCGAGTCTCATGGGTAACCTAGCTAAGGGAGCCACATTAATTGAACAGGTTGCGGTGCTAGCCTACCAGCGAGCCTCATGGGTAACCTAGCCAAGGGAGAGGAAGAGGATGGGGGCTGAGATTGTGTCACAAGGGGGGAAAACTAACTCTACCTTCCATGTTAATTTCTGCAATATTACGCCATTGGGGGCTCGAACCTGGGACCTCCTGGTTTTAGTTTGAAAAAAAAAATGTTCTCTCACTTCCTGTACGACTTCTTCTCTCTCCCCCTCACCTGAACCTTCTCTCTCTCCGGCTACTTCTATCCGTTACTCTGGATTCTAGTGGTATAAAGGCTATTTTTCTCACATGATTTCTTCCCGGTTTTCTGCCGGAGCTTGAACCTTATATCCTAATTCTTCCTTGATATCTCTATGATCAATACCTAGCTCACCCTTCTTTTTCATGTGCTGAAATCCGGAAATTTTCTTTGAATTGAGTTTATTTTCTCTCACTCGCAATGGAAGCAACACCAATCACAGGTACAATCACAAGCACAATCGCAGACACAAAATCTCACCGCAATTACAATTCTTTGAAAACAAACTATGGAATCATCGCAACGAACCAGAGATCTTTGGAATTCGATAAAAATAACAATCTCTACGACTGTAATTGCAACTGTATCAACTACTCTCAGAGGAATTCCAGAAGAATCAACATCGACATTCAAAGTTACCTTCCAACAACAACTGAAGATATTTATAACATCCAAATCTACCTCTCCAAGCTAGATCAATGGACAGATAAGCTACATACTACACCAAAAATAACTCACAGTTACCCTTTTTCGGATGTCATCTCAATACAAACAACCTTACCCATCAAAACATACCTTTCTAACTTTCTTAGCAATATCTTCTATACCCACAACTCTAAACTAATCTTCTCAAAACCCTATGCTCATACAAAGTCTAATGAGTACCAAAGAACTTTCGACTACCTTTTCAGCAGGATTTCTAGTAAGTCTCCTTTCCTAAGATCTAAATCTTATGGTTATGATATTATCTATTCTTACTTGTGTTGTTTTTATCCCAATTACTATTTGCAATTTTCTAGTTTTCATACTCTCATGTTATTTAGGATTTTTGGTCAGACTAAGGCTTACAAGCATCATACCTACATCCCTCTATACATGATCACTATTGCCTACTACATTCTGCAATTTTTATACTTCAGATCCAAAAACACCCATCCACACAACTTGAATAAACCAGATTACATTTCCAGAAAGTATTCAAAAACATCGACTTTAACTTCAATAGATAACCCAAAAAACCAAAAGATTGTTTTAACTCCAAAAGATAACCCAAAAGACCAAAAGTTTAAACTGTGTCAAAGTTTAATCAATATATCTAGCATGTCCAACCACAATCTCATACTTGGCAGCCAAATAACCCGTCTAGGCATTCCTTGGGATAGAAGGACCACCCCTTTGCATTCGTTGATTTCTGCGCATCACATAACTACTAGTGGCTCGCCCTGGTCGAGTAATAGGATAGGTTCGTCTATTTCTGTCTCTTGCATGAGGATTTGCTGGCTCTGGAACTTTGGGTTCTGGCACAGGATGAACTTGATTTGGAGGATGCACAGCTTGACCCTAAGCAGGAGGATTAAACTCTCCATATCCTGCATTAGCAATAGCTTCCACTTCAGCTGCAATCGTCCCTACCACTGGACACAACATATCAAGTTGAGGAAAAGCGACTACATGAGAAGGAATTGGAATGGTGGCAATCCTGCGAATCTCAGATCGAACAGGAGCAGGCATAACATTAGAATAGAATCCTTGCTGAACTCCCCCAGTCACAACAAACCTATCCCCAACCAGAACTACTCCTTCATTCACAACAAATTGAACAAATCAAGGATGAGAGGCATGCACCATCCAACCTTCAGTGGTGTTTCATGCTCGACCACCTTCATAATCTATAGACTCTGGTATGGCTCCTTCCACGCCACAAGCAGCAGCTTCAACATCTATATCATCCTGACTATCATTTCCACTCGTACTGTCATTTCCACCTCCCTGACTAGGACCACTACCACCACCACCATTACCACCACCACCACTACCACTTCCCTCCTCATAAACACTATTTTGGAATCTCCCTCGACATGCAAAACCTCTACTTTCCTGTCCCTGGGAAATCACATATTAGACAAGTCAAAACAATTGAATCACAAATTTTATATTTCATAAATAGACAGATATCAAATGATTCATTACCTGATTCAAAGTTGGTTTATTGTCTCTTGGAAATACTATCACTGTCCCAATGCCTGGAAGGATCTGATCATACATCTGTTCAATCTTCACCCTGCGATTGTATCACAGATTCTCCCAGTGAAAGTTAAAGTTTCTAGTATAGTTAATGGCTTCTCGACCATTTGGAAAAGCAATTACATAGGGAAAACTAGAGATGGGTTTGTTTGGATTATACCAACTCAGAGTATGCTCTTCCAATATTTCTGGGGTCTCCTCAACAATACCATCTTAACTATAAAAAAACTCGAGGCATGATATCTGGAAAGAGTTCTCAGAGTATAATTTGATATTCTGGCTCTTCTCTGAGTTAGAGGAACAATGGAAAATGAAGAGTTTTCTCTTCAAAGGATTTTTTATATCTCAAGGAAGAGTAAAAGACTAACTATTCCTTTCTTTGATAGTTATTACTCCCACTCTCTCTCTGCCTTATAAGGAACCTCGGTCAGACTCCTCCTCCTATGATCACGTCTTTAGTCTATAATGGGCATAATTATGCCTATTATGTGTTTTTGAGAAGATGCTATGAATGGGGTGCAACACTTGGCACACCTATGATGCATGCAAACACTTACTCTACCGACGGTTGTGACCATTATGGCTTGAAAGTTGTCTACACTTATATCAGATTTTGGCAATCTTCAGCTAAATACAAGCCCATCTTGATACTTTGGCTCATCAATGGGATGCCAAATCCTATTATCTGATATTTATGCCACGCCACAATAATTTACGGGGTCAACACAATATTTTTGTTATGACACCCTCCTATATCAAGGATAAGGTATGTACTGTCTCTCTAATAAACCAAAAAAATAACCCTGACCAGTCTCATCAGTTCATCCTAAAGGACATCAGCAGGATAAATACAATTTTAAATTATAGATTTAAGGTAATATCCATGCCTAAAACTACTAAAAATTTTCTATTTAAATATCGATTTTGCATTCTCCATGATAGCAGTACAACATCTCTGGACCATCTGAATCATAACATAGCGACACATCAGGGGGTTCACATTTTTCTTCTGATAAATTTTAGTTTAGTCTGTTTACATATAGTCAGGTCTCCCTCTCAAGACATGCTAGTAGTCAACTACAACATCAGTCCAAGCCAGAGACGCAACAACACTCCATCAGAATTCACATGGGACATGTACCTTCAAGTTGGCTGGCTTTGGACTATTGGCTACATCACCATACTCCGGGTTGGGTGCACTCACGAGACCTCCAATAAAGATGAAACTCAAAATAGAGTCACTATCACTTTCTATACCTTATTACAGAATCAAACCACCATCATAACCTTCAACCAGTTATTTATTTCTCTCAAATCAACACCCATGGCTTCCACCTCTGGTACTAAATCTGGTGATCATGTTGATAATCTTGTTGATCAAATGAATTCTTCTTTAAATATCCCAGAAGACTTATTCCCTAAAGTCTTTATCAACTCTGAAAACATCCTTCCTAAGAAATAAATAAACTGGAAATGGGTCTTTATTGGAAGGCTTTGTAGCAAAATTTATCATGAAACAAGAACTGTCTCTAAATTCATCAATACCAACTGGGAACTTAGAAGAGATGTTGAAGTTTCACTCTGGAAAAAAAAAGGAGAAATTACTACTCCATCAAACTTGGAAGCATAGAAGACTACAAGATCTTTAGACAATGAGGTACTAGAGGCATCTTCAACAAACTCATTTTCCTCACTGAAGTACCACCTCTAGGTCCTGAGTATGTTGATGAAGCTAACTTCTACTCAGTTAGAATCTGGATTCTTTTTAAAAGAATTCCCAAACATATTATTCCTTACATAAGAAATATACTCAAACCAGCTGGTATTTTTCAAGAAGCTAAAAAAGTCTATGGCAGAGATGAGGATGAGAAAAATATGGAAGTCCTCCTAACCATTGATATCACTAGAGCTCTGAAATATGGCATTAATGCTTATGAAACACCCACCTTATCTCACTGGCTTGAATTTTCTTATGCTCTTCCAGGCATTGAGTTCTACAAAGTTTGTAGAACTCTAGATCATCTAGGGCATCTTTGTGAAGAAAGAGAGGAGAGCAACCTCTTTGGAGATCCTAGATCTTCAACTCCCTCTCCAACAAACCCAACCACCCCAACCAAATCACCAATACCAATCATCAAGAAAAGATCTTACTCTGATAAAGATACAGCAGAAGAATTTGCCATCAAACTGAGGCTGGCTCAAAGGCAAGTAATTCTCAAAAACAGCTCTGAGGAACTAGATGGTACTGAGAAAGTTATTATCTTCAAAGCTTGCTTGCAGGATCCTATAATGGGAGATATCCCAACCACCAACACTGAAGTCTTAGTTTGCCGGAAAAAACACAAAAAGATCATGAAAAACCAGAGGCTCAAACACTAAACCCAGAAAAGGAGGAATATTAAGATAAAACATGCTGCCATGATGAACAGTAACACCAACACTGGGGAACTCAGCAGAGTAAATCAATCATAACTCTATCTTTCCAAAATTTCCTCTCCATAGTCCCAACCCTTATTCCTCCATTCCCTCTCTAACTGACATTCAAAACCAAATCAATTAAGAATTCAATGTGCAGAAAAGCTTCTATGGGAAAGAAGAAGGGCTGAGCCAAAAAATAACCTCAACATTCCCACCACCAATTCAAGCTTTCAGGAATTAAAAGGAAAAACAACATGCTTCTTGGCAACTCTGACCACCGTGCACCCAACCTGGAAATTATGCCTCCTTCAAATAAGTGTAGCAACAAGGACAAGGACTTGGATATGGAGCACCTAAGTGATATGACTACTAGCAGTCTTGTGGGAGTCAACCCTTTCTTGAAGAATCAGGTAACTCAATCTCAACCTTTACCTTTGTCCATTTCTAAACATAATCTAACTCATAACCTCACTTTCAGTATTAGCCTTACTCTAAATGATACTACCTGCAATGTTTGCTTGCTATATTTATTCTGCACATTAACTCATTTATAACACTATTACTAGTACCCATGATAGCATAAGTTACCTCATTCTCATTTTCATGTATCCTAGGATCTCTTACTTCTGGCAATTCATTACAATCATGACATGGAACTGCCAAGGCTTAGAAAAACATAACACTAGTAGAAATTTGAATAACATCCTAAATAAGAAGAATCTTGACCTAGTCTTCCTTTCTAAAACTAAACAACATTCCACAAACCTCAAACCTTTACCGAATAGTATAGGTGTCACCAACTACTGGTTTGTAGAACCAAAAGGGAAAATTGGTACAGCTGGAGGCCTTGTCCTAGCTTGGAAAACTAACATCAACCTCTCTATTCTAGATTTTTTCAATAATCATATTAGTGCTATTATTACTCCATGCAATGGTAGTCCTTGGTTGTTTACAGGCTATTATGGTAGCCCTTACACCACTAAAGATAAGCTTCACTCCTGAAAAATGGTAGAACAAACTGATAAGGACAATACTCTACCTTGGCTCATTATGGGTGACTTTAACTTTGTGTTACATGATTATGAAAAGTATAGTCAACATCCCATAGATAACACTGGAGCTGATTTTTTCTTACATAAGATAGAGGAAGCTAATCTTACAGATTTGGGGTTCACTGAGTGTCCTTTCACTTGGACCAACAGAAGAATGGGTTCCCTTCTCATTGAAGAAAGACTGGACATAGGTTTAGCTACTGACAACTGGCTAGATTTATTTCCCAATTCCACCATCTCTAATCTCCCAGCCATTGGTTCTGATCATAACCCCATCATTCTCAATACCAATCCAAATTGGAAGTCTGGAAATATTCCCTTCAAGTTTTTTGGCCCATGGTTAGACCATCAAGATTGCAAAGCTATTATAGCTGAATGCTGGAGCAAAAGACACTCAGGATCCTCTGCCTTCACTATAGCCAGAAAACTTAAAGATGTCAAGATCAAGGTCAAGATTTGGAACAAAGATGTTTATGGGAACATCAAAACCAATCTGGAAGAGAGCATTCAATACTTGGATTGGATCACCAAAAATCAATTTGATCCCATATGGGAAGGTCCATAAGAGAAGCCAAAAAACTTGTGGAACACTGGCATGACATCCAAGAAAAGTTCTAGAAAACCAAAAGTATAGATCAAAATATTAAATTAGGGGACAGAAACACAAGATACTTCCATGATTCTGCTAAAAAGAGAATTATAAAAAACAAGATTGATTTTATACAAAAAGATGATGGCACTTGGCTACACCTTCAAGGATATCTCTGATTGTATCACTAATCACTTTGAGAACATGGCTACCTCTAAAGACATAGTCATCAACCATACCCTTATAAATCTCATCTCCAAAACCATCACTAATTCAGACAATGATAACCTCATCCTTATCCCTGATGCCATAGAGATCAAGAACATCCTCTTCAGTATGGATGGTGACAAAAGTACAGGTCCCAATGGCTTCCCTCCTAATTTATTTCAAGCCAACTGGGAAGTGGTTGGAAAGGACATCATAGAAATGGTTCAAAAAAAAAAATCAGTTCTGGTTTCCTCCTAAAAGAGTTGAATTCCACCTTCATAACCCTTATCCCTAAAGTGGAGAACCTAACTTCACCAGCACATTTCAGACCCATCTCCCTATGTAACACTACTTATAAAATCGTTTCCAAACTTCTAGCCCAAAGACTCAAACCCTTTCTACCCAAACTCATTTCTCCTTTTCAATCTGCTTTCATACATGGCAGATAGATATCTAATAACATTGCTATTTCTCATGAACATATTCATCATATGAATACTAGAACTGGTAAAAAGGGTGATAAAGGAACAATGTGAATAAATATTGACATGGATAAAGCTTTTAACAAAGTTCATTGGGATTTTTTTTATGCATCATGACTCAGATGTGTTTTAGCTCAAAATGGTGCAATCTCATACATCAATGTATCTCCACTACAAATCTGGCAGTGTTGGTGAATGGCACACTTGGCAAAAAAATTAAACCTTCAAGATATCTCAGGCCTTATTCATGGTACCAAGCTCAGTCCTACAGCTCCAGCCATAAGCCATCTTCTCTTTGCTGATAACTGCATGATCTTCTGTAAAGAAAACATGGAGGAATGTAAAAATCTAGTCAAAGTTTTTCAGGACTTCAGCCAATCTTCTAGCCAGATAATAAACTTCTCCAAGTATGGTATCTTCTTCAGCAAGAACACCAGTCCAGACACTGCTGACTGCATAAGCTCCTTTATGAAAGTTCAAAAAATTGATCTGAAGGATAAATATCTTGGATCCCCTTTGTTCACTAAGAAGAGCAAAGTTCAAGCTTTCAAACCCTGCATTGATAAATTAAATCTCAGATTAGCTGGTTGGAAATCTACCATGTCCACTGCTGGAAAAGTTACTATGATACAAATTGTTACCTCTACTTCAAGCATATACCAAATAAACTGCTTCAAACTTCCAAAAGCTACTAGCAAGGAAATAAACTTTATTCAAAGAGACTTCTTCTGGAAAAAAGAGCAAGACAAACCAAAAGGTTTATATTATATTGCATGGGATGTTGTCAACAAACCTAAGGACTTGGGTGGTCTGGGATTCAAAAATATGGAGTATTTCAACAATGCAATGATCACCAAAATATCCTGGAGATTAATTTCTGAACCATACTCCCTGTGGTCTTGTTCTATGAAGGGTTCTCATTTTCCCAATCAGGATGTTATAAGGATGGAAACTAAACCCAAAAGCACTGATTCTAGGATACGGAAAGGAATTCTTGAAGGTATCTCAAACATCCAAAGATACTACCACTGGAAAATTGGTGATGGATCTCAAATTCACATCTGGCATGATAGGTGGTTCCTGGGTCAAGAGACAATCCTGACCAAACCTCCTAACTTCCCTAATGCTCTCACTATTGTCAACCAGTTGCTAAATGATAATGGAGAGTGGATCCCAAGTTTTATCACCAGTTGGTTCACTCAGGAAGTTCAAATTGCCATTTACATGACTCACCATAATAAGGAGGATCATGACAAAATTATATGGAGCCGAACAGAAAAAAGGGGATTTTACTGTCAAATCTCTATATGACAAGCAAATCTCTGAAAAATATGCTAATGAAACTCAAAACTCTTCATGGGGGGAAATCCGGAAGCTGAATACTTCTCCAGCCATTCACCTCTTTATCTGGAAATGTGCTCATGGCATCCTACCTACTAATGCCAAGACTGCAAGCATTCTGCATTATGTTGATCCTATTTGCAACATCTGTAAATGCATTCAGTAGGACATCACTCATGCTCTAATGTCTTGCACAACTGCTAATGATGTCTGGAATCATATATTTGGTCTTCACCACCAAATATTTGGAAATGCTAATTCCTTCCATGATTGGCTGAATAAATGGTTCCAACCTCATACTCCATTAGCAAGTTGGAATTCCACTTTAGTTACCATTCGCTGGTTCATCTGGAAGGCCAGATGTGATATGATCTTCAGGAAAATCACTCCTAATGCTTCTGCTACTGCTGGGAAAATTCTTCAACACCTATGCTCCTTCAATAGAGTTCTACATAACCCATCCCATATCCTTAATAATATGTATTATCATCAAAACCATGATGATAGAAATGAAAGACAGATAGTTACTCATAAAGACAGATTCAGGATCACTATCAGTTTTTTGGATGTTCTTCAAACTGATACTAACAGAGACACCTTTCTATATACTAACTTTGCTCTAATTGCTCTGTCTTTTGCAGGATCATGCCTGGGAGCAACAAATCTTAAAGACTATACCTTTGGAGTCAATAAAGCCTCAAGAGGAGCAGCCATAGCGCTGGCTTCACAAGGCCAGTATCAACTTTGAAGCTCAAGATGAAGATACTCTCAAAGCCATTCAGCAGGAATACAAACAGGAAGTTGAAGGAAGGTTCAGTCATGCTTATCACCAAATGAAAGAAGGAAACTTTGAAGCATTTGAATTTGTTCTGGGCACTCTAAGCAAAGTAGATCATCACCAAAATCTTCCAGCAATTAGATTAGCTAAGCTTTCCATCCAATCTACTATTTTTGGAAACTTTAACTGGAAAGGTCCAAATCTCCATAATTTTTTTAACTCTCTTTAATCTTTTGAAGTAACAGATATAACTCTGAATCAAGCTACTATGTATTCTGTAGGAAGCTCTCATCTTGGTGCTATTCTTAGCCCAGCTGAAGGTATCGATGTTTGTCTGAGTTAACTGCTCTTTTCGAGTCAGCTACTCTGTTTTCATTAAAAAAAAAGTTATATGTAATGAAAGAGAGTGGCAATTTTTTATTTGGAAAATAACTCATAAAAATCAAATTGCTTATTAGTTGGTTGTTGGGTATGTCGGAGACGTTGAGTCCTAAATGCCTTTGCCAATAGATCTATCTGTCGATGTGTTGCATCTTTTATTGATGTGGTGACATATTTCCTATTGGAGCTTTTTAAATATTGCTTCTGCATTGTCTAACTGAATTCTCCACGTGTTAGGGTGTGTTTATCTTCAGATTATCGATGGCATCCTCTAACTATCTGCGGGGTATAAAAAGAGAGGGTAGGAAGAGGCAATTTCGGAGGTGTAGCAATTATGGTAGACGAGTTAGGAGGTATGGAACATAGGAAATTTCTGAATCTACATAATCAAATTATACTATATGGGGAAGGATATAAACTTTCAGAATATGGGGGTGATGCAACATGTCCTTAAACAAGAGAGAGAATGATTACATCTCTTTAGAGCTCTGATAAATCAACATGACGTAAGCAATCCCTATTGAATTTCTTACCTGTTTCTGAAAGCCTAGCATGCAGATCTGTGTTCGTCCTAGTGATTCAAACCTTAACACCTTCAATAATCTCATATTTGTTATCCTGAATTTCTTCACAAATTTGTGTCCTTCATTTTCAAAGCTCATAGCCAAAAAAATTAGAAAAATAAACATCACTAGTAGCATCTTTCATTACAAGCAAGAAAACATTCAATTCCACTACACTACTACCTTCATTCATAAAAACAAGTATCATAGTTCCAACAACAAACATGAATTTCATCCTGAATTTCTTACAAAAGATCAGAGTCACTTTCTAACACAAACACAAAAGATTATAGTTACTACTGTTCATAATAATACTTGTACTACTGGATACTATCAACACCAACACCTGAAACATAAAAAAAACTGTCGGCCGTAAAAAGAAACTGTCAAACATCATCACCAACAAAATACCTAATCACAGCAAATTTAAGAAGGCAATGAGCAAGCATCGAGATAGAATATTTGTTAAAAACATGTTAATCATTGTCAGATTTTTTTAAAAGCCTGAGCCATCTGTTATTCTCGATACCCCAGGAGAGGCTACTAATAGTCATCTCCATCGTAGCTCAACTCATCATCTTCATCACTTTCATTGTTGTAATCACTACCATAAGATGCAGGTGATACACTTCCACTCCCATAGGAGGTGCTGGTTTCGCTGCCTTCTTCTTCATCAGTCTCCATCTCCAACTACTCATCTTCATCATCACCTGACTCTCCTTCTCGCATGGTTCTTGCAAAGATTCTTGGATTGGCCTTCTCGGTCTCATAACGTTTGTAAAGTTGTCTCTCATAATACCTCTCCATCATCTTTCTCTCTTCAATAGCATCAGAATCTTCATCACTTGTATCTACTTCTTCAACATGATACTCAAACCCTTCATCAGAACCTTCTTAATCACTCTCTGTTACACTTCCATACCTCTTCACCTTACATCTCTCTGATCTTTCCTCATGCTTTCTTGCATCTCTGGCAAGACTCTTCTCTTTACACTCAACAACCTCATCTTTTTTCCTATGTTGTCTGGATAATTCATGTGCACGCCGATCTATCTCTGCCTGAAGATCGTTCAATTTCTCCAGTTCCTGACTGTTCAAATACAATGCAAGATCTTTGGCCTGATTGTACGATGCAGAAAATGGAGGATTGGCAGGATTGTTCTCACCGGGATTTGCCATTCTTGAATTATTTATCTATAAATCTTTCCTATTTTGGTCTAATTGAGAACTGCTATGATAATATCTTCCCTAATTCCCTTATAAAGAGTCTAGCGAACACATTAATAGCCATTTATGGCTCTTGGTTAAGTGCCATGTCGCTTGGCTATTCACGCCTTTTCAATGCCATACGCACCTTCCCTAAAATCATTATCACCCAGCTAAACCCTATTTTCAAAGTCTAATTCCAGACGCTTCATTAGCCTTTACTATATCCGGAACTACCATTAAGTGGTGTATTGGTAGGTCACCTATATTTGAAGAGTTTATTTGGGTTTTAATTAAAATCTTTGGTTTTGTGCAGATTTAGAGAAGGCAACACCTGTTGAGAGGCACCATTGGATCTCGGGGCATGTCAATCAGATGGGTTATTTCTATAGCCATCCAGGTTAAATTGGTAGATCACCTTGCCAAAACAATTTTAGCCACCCAGAGCCCAAAGCCAGAAAATTACCTTACCCAAAACCCTAAATATTTCTACCATCTTCACTTTTTACCACAGATCAATGTTGTAATCACCTTTGGCAGGTTGTGCCAACATCCTCGTATCAATCTAAGAAAATACAAACCCCTTAATGGTTTACCAACTTCACCAATCATCATGCTTACGTATAAAATGTACGTAATAAGAAAACTGTTAATTTGGAATATTGGGAAAGTTGTTTCCTTGTATTGTTGTTACCAAACCCATGTGAACTTGAAGCTTTAATCCTTTTCAGTATCTTATAAAAGCGAGGTGGAGGGGGACAAAACGAATTATAAGAGCCTTTTGTTTAAAAACCTTAACAGAAAAGCCAACACAATTTTACATCATTTCTTACTTGTGCACTTTTCAAACCATATTCAACCATGTTATACTTCCCATTTTAAGGTTCAGACTACAACAGAAAATAACATCTACCCTCCTTTCAACATCTTGATAATATGTCAACAGAGAAGCACCAAAGCTAGAATCTTTTTTTATCCAGATACATATTTTAATTCGAAATCTAGCTCCTCCTCTTCATAGATATTCTTCCATACTCATCATTTTTATAAGTTATATGGAGTCTTCAAGTTCTGAAGACAATACCCACTCTACAACCTTAGATATTCAAAATCTTACTTCTCAAATGGATGAAAAGTTTACTCTTCAACCTTTTCTGAACCAGTTTTCATTGATAAGACTATTATCTTAGATGAATCTGATAATAACTGAAAATGGTGTATGGTTGGGCAGTTATATAGTGAAACTCTTGTACCCACATCTTCCATTTGCTATTATATATGTAATCAATGGCCACTAGCACAAACACCTACTGTCACTACTTTCAGTGGTCTAAGAAACAAAGTTCTTATAAGGTTTCTGATGTGATTTCAACTTTGTTGTAGTAAAAGGTTCGTGAGACTTGTGAAAGCAATTGATTTTAGACTTATTTAAACTAAAAGTAGAGAAAATTTAAATCCAAATTTGTTTTTTTTTTAGATTGAAAATAACCAAGACACTAGATTCCACTATTACACATGAATGAATGATGATAAAAATTCCAAAACTCTAATTATTTTTAAAATCTCTTTTTCTTAATTCACAAATTATCAAGCATATTCTCAAACATTAATTGTATCCCTTAAGCATAGATTATCTAAACAAAGTATAACCTATCTAATTGAATCACAACTAATAAAGAAAAATTATGCAAACAATTAAAATTCTGCAAAGCAGTGATTTTAGTGAATTATAAATTGCAAATTAGAGAAAAGTAAAATAATTACCAATTATTCATGCAACAATAGCTTCCTCCGTGCCTTGATTACGCGAGAATTAGCTCATCATTATCATGGAAACATGCTCAAAATTCATCTTTATTAATGCTCAAAAATGGTTCACAAATGATGAAATGGGAGAAAAAATGATAAAAACCGGGTTTTGTAACACTTATATTTGTTACAAAATCAATTGTTACAGAAAACGATAAAGGAATACCGTCACTAGCACTGTTGAAGAACGACGGTCTTTAAGGGTCTTATGTTCTTCGTACCTCCTTCACCAGCAGAAAACAGCAACTTCCTGTAAAAAAAAAATTATCGGCTTTTTGATGCTCTAAACGTCTCCCTATTCTCTCCCTGAACTCTCTAACACTCCACCACACCTTATATACTCCTTCAGACACCAAAATCATGCGTCATAACTCCATATAATCTTCCATTACTCGGCAGTGAATGAAAATCTTCTCGGGAATATTTTCTTCCCTTTCTTCTCTTCTCACGCTGATTTCTCGTTCCAAAATACTCCCAGCACATCCAGAAGTGGTCAAACATGCATCAGGTACACGAAAACCTCTCAATTACACACTCAGAACTCGGAATGGAATAACCAAAACCCGAGATACCCTGTCTTCTTCCACGCGAGAATCTAGACAAATTTATCCGACAAAATAAGCCATACCATACTTGTTAAGACCAGTCACATCATCCCAACAATTCCCAGCCATTGAGTCTCATGAAATCACGTCAAATTCTTGATTCTAAACTTTGCCAGTTTACTGCTCCATTTTCCCGCCAAAAACTCAAATTTGAAATGTAGAGGATGAAGTGCCCTGATCCAAAACACGGGCGCCTTTAACATCTCGGCTGCCTTGGGGGTGCCCTTATCCATTTTGAGGGTGCCTTTAGTAATTTTGGTGGGTGCCTTTAACACTTTTTCTGGGGTGTTTTCAATATTTTTTCGGGGTTCCTCCGGTGTATTTCTGGGATGCTTCCGGTGCATTTCTGGGGTGCCTTTATTACTCAATCCTGGGGTGTAAAACACCACTTTACGAGCCAATTTTATCCAAAAATGTTTATTGCCCAAAAATACCTACAAACACATAAAACACCATAATAAGTACAAAAATGGGTACTAACAATATATACAATAGAGATGAAAATAGACTCATAAATGCGTCTATCAGTTTCTAGCAGAAAATGATTTCAATAGAGTAAATGCACAACGTTCTTGGTTTGCATGTAGGTATTTAATGGTTCTTCGAGTTGTCCCTCCAACAGGATGGCCAACAAAATATCAAGTTTCTTTCGCAGAAGAACTTATGTGGCTGATCTTATGCAACATCCCAAAGGAATGTACTGAATTTGAGGGTCTTCAAAAGCTTACTTTCAAGATGGGTGAACTAATCGAAGCTCAAGAACCTTATGGAAATCATCAATTAAAGAAGAATGTTAAAGTTTGTATCAGAGTTTCTGTTCAAAAGGCTCTACCTGCTGGTATTTCTCTCATTACTAGTGGAAGAACTCAACCTTTTCTCATCGAATGCAGATATGTTAAGGTGTCGCGATACTTCTGTACCTCATGTCGTGTTATTAATCACAAAGACATTGATTGTCCTACTTTGAGAATGAAGCAGAAAGTTATTAAGGAAGGTGCCTCATCGAGTACAAGATATTCTCTTCCAGCAGTCTCTAAACTAATGATGCTGCTAAAACCAGTTATCCAAAGTCCTGCTTCTACTTCTAACAGAGTGGTGAATGACACTATCATGACTCCAAGTGATATTGTTCTAGATACTCAAGATGATTCTCCTAATGCACTTTTGAGTGACAAAGGAAAAGCTAAAGATAATATCCAAAATGTTGAGAATATTGTTCAAAAGGGTTTGGCAAGTAATCTATAAATGGGTCCTTTTGTAAATCGATCAACTACTCAAAAAATCTTTGATGTTATTCTGATTCAACAAAGCTTAACTCAGTTAAATAATGGTTTACCAGTCATCTTCAAACAAGTTACTACCCATAATGTGACAGTTGATGCATCAATTCCTATCCCTGAGTCTTCAAATCGGGGCCCGATTCGAACCTCTAACTCGTCTAGAAGGTTTAAAACAGCAGCTGTTCCGACTCAGAATCATGTTATCACTAGAACAGAAGTTATTTCTTCAACTGCTGAACATGATGCTCTATCAAATCTCAAAAGAAAGATCAATCCCAGAGCCGATTTGAGAAAACCTACCAGAGTTAGCTCTTCTACCCAAGCTAGTATAATAGTCATCCCTGAACAAAGTGATGTTTCTGAACCTGATTATGCAAAGTTATGCCCGCCTATCACCAAATTGGAAGACTTACCTACTATCAACCTATCCAATTGTACCCTCAATACCCATTCCTTGGTTGACCCTTATGATAGTTATAATGTAACTGCTGACGATTCCCCAAGCAGGTGTCCGCAATAATTCTCTTCATGAGGCTGCTACTCTGAGTCTCAATTCTACCCAAGAGGCTACTCAAATTGGTGGTTCTACTAGTGCTCAGGTTGATGGTGGGTCTTATTCAACCAATCAGGTAAACTCCTTCCCCTCCTCTAAATGATCCTCTCAATGCTGTTTTTCCTATGAATTATTTCCTTGTGAATAATGTCAATATGCTATGTTGGAATGTTAAAGGCTTTGGTGAAAAAATTGCTAATAAGGAGCTTAGCATTCTTTGTAGAAACATCAACCCTGATATTATCTTTCTTTTTGAGACTAAGATGAATAAAGACTTGGCTGTAAGAAGACTAAGAAATATGGGTTCTCCTTGTACTTTCAATGTTCCAAGTATTGGAAGAAGTGGTGGTCCAGTGCTGGCCTGGAAAAAAGAGATTACTTTCAATGTTTTATCCTCAAGCTCGAGAGGCATTTATGTAAAAACCAATGATATCATCCATTCTAAACTTTGTCACATCCACTTCATTTATGGTGAACCTAATAGTGGCTTAAGACAAGCCTTCTGGGAGAGTCAATGCCAAATTCCTTTTACACCTCTAGATGAACCTGTTTTCTTTGTAGGTGACTTTAATGCCTTTTAGGTACTGAGGACAAGAATGGTGGCTTCAAAGTAGAAGACTCTGATTTTTTAAATCTTAGGAATTTTTGTAATGTGTTTAATTTGCATGATCCTGGTTTTTCTGGTCCTATATTTACTTGGTATAATATGCAACAAGGTGTTGACCTTATTCTTGAAAGATTGAATAGATGTCTTATTAATCAGATTGCTGAACAATTATTCCCTAAACTTTGTGTCAATAACTTGCCTAGAGACACCTCCTGATCATTGTCTTATGCATATTGGCTTTAATTATGATGATGTTAGCATGCCCATGCCTTTCCATTCTATGGCCATGTGGATATAAGATCCCACTTGTAGAGACATCATAGAAAATTCTTGGTCTGTTAATGTGGTGCGTTCTCCTTCTTTCAAACTAAAAGCTAAGCTTCTTAGTACTAAAAAAGGCCTTCGTAAGTGGAACAAATCCTCTTTTGGTAACATTCAGACCAATATCAGAACTGCTAGGGAGGATTTAGTTGATATTCAAACTTTTAACCCAACTCTTTTCAGAAGGAAAAGAAATGCAATCAGTTGGATTAAGAACAACTCTGGAACTATTTTAACTGATAAGGAAAGTATTGCCACTTCTTTTGTTGATTATTTTAAAACTTTATACTCCTCCCACCCTCAGCAATTTCAAGATGAAATCCTTCAAGACCTTCTGTAAAATTTTCTGATGAGGATAACTTCCATCTAAATTCCCCCCTTACTGCTAAGGAGATAAAAATGTTGTTTTTCAAATGGGAGGGAAAAAAGCCCCTGGACCTGATGGCTTTACAGGTCTTTTTTACCGAAAGCATTGGGATATTGTTGGTGAGGTTGTTATTGATATGACAAAAACTTTTTTTTGTACTGGCAAAGTTTTCAACCATACCAACATAGCTATCATACCTAAGGTTCCTCTTGCTGAGCTAGTTTCTCAGTACAGACCTATTGGCCTCTGAAAAAGTGGGGGTACAACAACCTCACCCAATATTTCGCTTAGCAATCTGTATGGACTAACTCCAATATACTTTTAAGAGAATCAACTAGACAGTCAGACTCAATCTTAATAAAAAGTATATCAAAGAGTTATATCTCAATTTCTTGATTCAATACTTACTCAAGCAAATAGAAATCTGCAAGTCTAATTGAATATAAGAGAAATTAACTTGAACGGTACCAAAGACCAATGTTCAAGGATCAATCAATTTCAATCAACAACCAAAAGTTGGATTTACCAATTGATCGATTCAACGCACAACCTGTGATATTTCAATTATATAACAAAATATAATGCGGAAAAGAAATAACACAGACACCAGAAGTTTTGTTAACGAGGAAACCGCAAATGCAGAAAACCCCGGGACCTGGTCCAGATTGAACACACACTGTATTAAGCCGCTACAGACACTAGCCTACTACAAACTAACTTCGGTCTGGAGTGTAGTTGAACCCAAATCAATTTCACATTGATCCAAGGTACAGTTGCGCTCCTTAGGTCTCTGATCCCAGCAAGATACTACGCACTTGATTCCCTTAGCTGATCTCACCCACAACTAAGAGTTGCTACGACCCAAATTCGAAGACTTTAATAAACAAATCTGTATCACACAGAAAATTCTACAGGAATAGATAAATATGTCTCCCACAGAAATACCTATGAGTTTTGTTCCGTCTTTTGATAAATCAAGGTGAACAGGAACCAATTGATATACCAGACTTATATTCCCGAAGAACAGCCTAGAAATATCAATCACCTCACAATAATCTTAATCGACTAGCGAAACAAGATATTGTGGAATCACAAACGATGAGACGAAGATGTTTGTGACTACTTTTCTATCTTTCCTATCTGAGAAATTAATCTCAAGCCAATCTTACGATTGTACTCAATCACGATAGAAACAACAAGATCAGATCACGCAACTACAAAGAAAATAGTTGGGTCTGGCTTCACAATCCCAATGAAGTCTTCAAGTCGTTAACCTACAGGGTCCCGTTAACCTAGGTCTCATTAACCTACAGGATGTGAACTTTCGGTAGTACACGTACGGGTACGCGGACTTAGCTTCCGAACATCCTGTACCAGTAAAGTACGCATACTTTAGTTATAGGATTTTGGACTTACACAAGTATGAGTTCACATACAATGTTTATATACATTCAAGGTTATATATTCTAAACTCTCATTTCAATCATTGAAACTTTCTTAGAGGATGTTATATAGTTGTTATTCACAAACTATTTTTCATCAAAGCGATTTTCAAGTTATTGAAATAATCAACATGACTTTCGTCACTAGTAAAGATGAACTTGGCCAAAGCGAAAGCTTACCAACACATATTTCGAGAAATAGATAAGCGAGATAAACTCGGCTCGAAATACCAAATGTGTATGATTGAAGTCTATATAGCAATACGACTTTTGTCTCAAGATAGGAGATTGGTTAGTTGCGTGAGATCGTCATCACCTTATAGTTTCTCTTTGAGATCTATATTGATTGATTGCAAATATAGAGTTAGATTATTTCGGTAGTCAAAGTTTAAATTGATCTAATCAGACAAAGGAGTTTATTAGATTAAACAGAAGAGCATTTGTCAACGACTCATAATATCTTATTACCAAGATTGAATAGAGTGGTTACCAAACAGATTTATCCTTTACTGTTTGGAATACGATCAAATGGATTGGTGATTCACGTGTGTGACTCTAGAAGTCGAAGGCGCAGGGATACTGAAAAAACTAGGTAGCTAGGGGTAGTCTACTTGGTCTCAACTATACGAAGTTGGTATTAGATTTTGTATAGCGGCTTAATTCTGAGAGTATTCAAAACTGGACTAGGTCCCGGGGTTTTTCTGCATTTGCGGTTTCCTCTTAACAAAATCTTGCTGTATCATTTACTTTGTTTTTCGCATTATAATTAAGTAAATAACACACGTACATTAATCCTAGTCACTTGATATTGATCCTATAGTATTTTGGTTTAATACCGTACATATTATCAAGTGATCACTTTGTTGTTGTATTGTCTCGATTTCATATCCATAGATGATCACACAAAGTGAATACCATAGTTGTCGTATTGTCTCAACTTTTTCCATAGACGATCACACTTGTTATCGTACTTATAGGTTTATATTTAAAAGATTGTGGTGTATTTGGGTACCCTCATCTTTTAACTTGTGCTAATCCCATTATAAAGAAAAAACAATATAATGCGGAAAAGGAAAAACACAAGACACCAGAAATTTTCTTAACGAGGAAAACTGCTCCTGCAGAAAACCCCCCAGACCTAGTCAGATCTGAACATCGAACTATATAAGCCGTTATATATAGTAGCTTAATATCAGACTTCAGACTGGAATGTAGTTGAGTCCGAATTAATCCTCCATGCAATTTAGCTACAGTTGTGATCCTTACATCTCTTGAACCTCGCAAGGCTCTACGCAATTGATTCCTTTAGCTGGCATCCTTTACAGTCTCAGAGTTGCTTCAACCTAAGTGGATAATTTTGATACCAATATGCCTCTAACAGATAAACCTATTTGATTTCTCTTTAGATCGAATATATAAGGGTGGGAAATCTGTTTGCAATAGATAAAGCTAGCAAACCTCACAAATCCAGAACACTTAAACTCAGTTAGATGAGAATCCTGGATTATTAACCACCTCTCAAGAATAATCTTAAACCGATCAATTAAAGAAGAGTTTTAAATATCAATCTTGAGGAATCACGAAGTCTGAGATGAAGAGAACTTTGCAATTTCTATATATCTCATTCGTGAAAGAGATTATGAAAATCTCGATAATAGAAACACCAAGATTAGGATACACAAACTATCAAGATAAAAATAGTTGGACATGGATTCACGAATCCCTAAGTCGTAAACCTATTATGTTTCTTAGAGGATACCTAGGTTCATAGAGGACGACTCTAGCATACAACTATGACACATAAGTGTCACATATCACGGGAGAAAACTTTGCGCAGAGTTTCATTACTATTAATGGGTGGCTCCGTGAATTTTTATTGGCGCAGGCATCCAAGGTCATTCAGTCTTATGGTTCTTCATTATCTGCATACGGTTTTTTTTCTTCTAGGTGCTCATTTTGTATGGGCTTTCAGTTTAATGTTTCTATTTAGCGGTCGCGGCTATTGGCAAGAACTTATTGAATCCATCGTTTGGGTTTCCCAGTTGTTTGAGTCTCTCTATTTATAGACTTTCAAGACTAGGGTTGATTAGAATTCAAGCTAAGATAACTTGAGATTCAGGAAAGCACTTTCTCTGTTTAGATGAAACTCTTGTTAGGATTTTATGTAAGCACGTGAGAAGTTCGTCTAGAAGTTACATAGAAGAATATACACTACGGTCGACAGTACCGGAGCCGTGTATACTGATAGTTCATGGAAAGTATTCCTTAAGAACTAATAAGTAATATCGTGTTCATTTAAACACTTAAGACTTGGATCATGATGCACATACAAAAGGTGTTTCAGTGATCAAAGATGTGTTAGAGGTGTTCATGAGAGTTGTAGCAATGCTAAACATTTTTGTGAAAATAGTTCATGATCATCTGCTTAATTCATACTAGGTAGGTATACGAAAGGGTACGCGTACCTATGAATCAGCTCGAAAACTCAGATGGCCAAGGCATGTGTACTGGGAATCCATACCCTTAGGTTTTTCACGAACTCAGACACCTGAGGTACGCGTATGCCCCATTCACGAATTCAGAACACCATGGTACGCGTACTAGGTATGCGTACCTACGTATGTTCCAGAACCTCAGATACCATGGTACACGTACTGGGTATGCATACCTTTACTGAGTCCAGATTTCAGTAATTCTGAAAACTCTCTTTTGATGTATCGAAACATTCCCAATCGCCATAGACATAAATATCACTGCTTTGGATATTTCCAAAAGATCCACAAACATAGTTCTTGAACAATAAATTGTTTCCAACTAAAATTGTTAAGGACTTATGAACATTCATTGCTTGAATCATATTTCAAGATGTTTAACAAGACAAGCTTGACTCGAAACTTCTTCTTTGCAATATTAAATCTACTAGAAGTCATACGACCTATTGGTAATACTTGTGAGTAAATATAATGGTTCAGTCTTCCTATATCCTCTTTGTTGATGAAGTTCTCCAAATGTCTTCGTTTGTTCTTCAGTTTTCAATCTTGGAGGGTTATTCAGTGTTGTCTGATACTCAACTACCAAACTGCAATCCTAGTCCGAGACTTGACTTAAGTAGATCAGAAATCAAGATATAGTTTTGTGCATCTAACACTTACAACAAGCTTGAGATAGCAAAACCTGCAAGTTTGACCAAACAATATTCTAATAGTTTTGTTCAAGAACAACCGGTGTACGTTGGTCATCTCATCATTGTTGAAGGAGTGGCAACGGATCCCGCAAAATCACTAGCTAGAAGGAGTGGCCTACCCAATTTTTTTGAAAGAGTTAACAAGGTTTTCTAGGCCTCAGTAGGTACTATCGAAAGTTTGGGATAAGGTACGGCATATATGCAGTCAACATAGACGAGTCACAGAAAAATATCCAACCAAGGATAATTAAATCAGCATAAAACGGGGAACTTAACGGCGAGTCCCGTTACCGTCAGCAAACCGGTGTTAAATTACAATCAGAGAAGAAAAAGGGAAAGAAAAAACTGAAAAAACGAGAGAGAAAGTGATGGCGAGACCGATGAGGGGAAGAATAGGTTCATCGTCATCAGCAGCATCAGGAACTCGAACTCGAACCCTAACTCTAACTCTAGCAGATCCCGTTCCTTCTCCATCCTCAACATCATCATCTTCTTCTTCATCTCAGCCACGACAAGAACAAACCCTAGTTTTGAGATTACGACCACCTTCAAAGAAAGTAACATGGAAAGAAGGAACTGTTGATAATGAATTTCTACAGAGAAAGAGTTCGAAGAAATGTTGTATTTTTCATAAACAGAAATCATTTGATGAAGATGATAGTGATGAGGAAGATATTGGGCATGGGCATGGTCATGGTCATAAACATGATCATCCTTCCGATGATAAAGATAAAGATGGAGATAGTTGCTGTTCTAAAGAGAATGAATGATGGGGGTTCTCTTTGATTTTGCAGTCGGATTATAGGTCTTTGTATTCCTGTAAGTGTAAAAACAAATTGGAGGTCTTTTTCTTCTGGGGATTAATTTTCTGTTTTTTTATAGCACAGAATATCTCAATTTTGTGTGGAATATATATTTACATTGTTCTTAATTTATGAAGTGTGAATTGATGAAAATTTCACAGTACTAGTATATTAGGTTTTGGATATGAAATTGGTGACATTTTATTAGTTTTATCATGGAAGCACTATGTTAAAAATAGGATTTCATGCTGAACACTTTTAATTTGTGAATATTAGGATTTTATGTTTGAACTGGGTTTAGGCGTCATTATGGTTTATATATTAGGAAAATTGGGATTATTATTTGCTGTTTCAATTATTGGAATTTGGGTGGCGGGGAATTTGGTAGATGTTTATAGCTGTATAAGCATTTTCTGATGAGATTGTCGAGGTTGGACATAGGAGGCAGAGGGTGAAATTTAGACTACGTATCAACTATTAGCTTACCATGTTTCATTTTAGGGAATTTCTATGTTAATGTTAAAATAGTAATTGAGATAATTGCCATGAGTATTCATAATATGTAGAGAGAGTGTTTCAGTTGTCTTGAATTTTTGAGTAAAGAAAACCGAGAAGTCGGTTTGTTCTAAACCTACATGGTTGATTGATAAAACCTTTTGCTGTATGTAATAGAAGATGAGTCATGGTTGGGGGATGTCAACATGGTGGGTATTTCAAGTTGTTTAGGTGATTAGAAGGTCTCCCTTTCTTCAACTGGTTAATGGGAACATAAAGTGTTATGTATTGAATTATTGATGCATGTAGGTCTAAAGGTGGGGATAGTCACCAGGTACGTGTACTCAATTTCGGTGCATATTTGTTCTAGTTACTTTGTTCTCAAAATGTAAAATTTAATCAGGGATTGCGAATATGTATGAAAGTGGTCATGTCATCGAATTGCTGATTTCAGATATTGATGTAGAGCTTAAATCCTTCTAGAGTTCGAGATCTAGTAACTTCTGTAGATAAAATGCTAATTAGGTGTTTGATACCAGAGGCAAAAGTCACCAGAAGTCGGAAGCAAAAAAATTTGCTTCACAAAAAAAGTTATCTTTTTTGTTTCTACAAGTCATTCTGAAACTGTATATTCAAACTAACTTCCGACATTTTTGTTCCCGGAAGTCGAAGAGCTGAATGTAGTTTATAGTGGCCAGAATATCTAGTAAGTTTTACCTTGACTTTGCATTGGAATTTGATTGAAGTAGTTTATTAGTAGGATCTGTGTTGGACTTTCAGTAGGTTCTTTGTGGTTCATTGATTTTGGTTACAATCTGTTCGTTTTTGTTGAATTTCTGATGATATGTTCCATGTCTAGAAGTCATTCGTGAAAGAACTATTATTTGCATTGTGTACGAGTGAGTATTATCACCATCTATCATTTACTCAACAGTTTTGGAAGATTTTGTGAATGGTTTTTGAAGATTTTGTGAATGAATTTGAATTAAGCTGGCTTTCTCTTTTTGTCCTTGACATATCTAGGCTGATGTTTAGAGTGAACCAGTGGATGGTAGTTTTTAATATGTTGTCATGCTTAGTTGCAGAACATTCTGTATCTTGAGGCATGTTGATCTTTTCTTAAATTTGTTTCTGTTGTGGTAGCTTTACCCACTTGTGCTAGGTTTTGTCATAGTGAAGAAGAATATTGCACCAAGATTATCGAGATTTGTTGCAAACTCCTAGGGCTTGATTTATGTAACTTTGTATGAGCAATATATCTCCAGATCAACTTTATCATAATTCAAATCACTCACGTTTTGTCAGTTGCATTTTAGATTTGCATACACACCTTTACTTTTATTATCTTGAAGTTTAATGCAATTTTGTGTGCTGTTGGGATGTCATTTTCCCATTTCTTAAAGTTGAGGTCCTGGTCATTATCTGTCCACATGTAGCTAGGCTATGGGTTGAATCCTTTGATGAGAAAAGATTGGTTATGTTTATTACCAATCCTCTTCTGCTTTATTTTTCTAGTTTGTTTCTTTAAGTGATCCGTGGTCTAAGTAATCCGTAAGTAGGACCAGGTTTTTATGGTCCTAAGTCTTACCTGTACTAAATGCTGTTTCACTGCGGTTCTGGGATAATGACGTGAACTTCTCTTGGTAGCTGAAGTACTTGAGATTTAAACTTTCAAATGGGTTGCTTTGTGTGGATGGCTCCTCATTGAGGTTCTTTCCTAAAGGGAAAATTAGCTTTGTTTGGTCCAGTTAGGAGTTTTGCCAGTTAAGGAGTTTTGCACAATCAGATAATAGTTATGAAATTACACACAGCATGCTAACATGACATGACTTCCACTGGCCCTGCTTGCTGACACTGTCTCGTGTCCTAAAATATTAGGTACATGGAAATTTAGAGATTGATCCCAGGCACAGGCCTGTTTGTTGTTTTCATTTCGTATATAACTCAAACTCCTGGGACTTTTTGGTAACAGTTTTGAAAATTCTTTCTGCATTTTAAGAAGAATGAATAGAGAACCGCTGTTTAGGCCTATGGATGTAAGTATATGATCTAAGAACTAGGTTGTTCAGTCGGCTCACTTTTATGAACTACAGGTGCATGTGGTCTACTATGTTGCATGGCACAAATTCTCGAACTGCATCTTTTGTTTGTAGAATGTTTTGTAGGCAAATTGTATTCTTTAATTTCTTTTGATGCGTCTTTGCAAATGAATGTTTTTTCATTGTTGCATCATGTCAATACTCTGTCTCATTTGAATTCCGTTGTTGTTGCAGGCAGATAGCTTCTATGCAGTGGTTATCAATTACACTTTCTTCACTATAGAGTTTCTTGGCACACTTGATCTGCATGGGGATGTTATAGTGAGGCTTCCATACCGCATCTCATTTAAAGAGCAAGTTTTACTTGAAGGTTGTAATATGTGTATAGTTTACTCTGCTAAGCCCGAGCTAGAAAACACAACTGGGTTCATTTATGTTTTTTGTATTTGTTTCTGTCAGTTGACTCAGTTCACATTTACACGGAATAGTTGAAACCTGAGTGAAAAATGTAACGAAATTGATTAAAGTCTTTTATGACTGTAAACTTACAGATACCGTCTTGTTATAGTACATAAGAAATCTGTCAACTGAAAATCTCCCCATTTCTGAATCTTAATCAATTGGGATAAGAAAGAAATCATTTGGGCTGATAATTAGGTGAGGACACCTCATTTATAATCTTTTAACTGGATTTGTTAGATTGTTTGTTTGGCTGTGCACTCTAACTCGTGGCGACGGTTAAACCCAGGCCATAGCCTAGTTATGAATAAAAACAGGTGTCTGCAAAATAAACCTTTTTTGAAACAAGGTTGTACATCAAATTGTCCTGCTAATTTAGGCAAGTTATATAATTCTGTTACAATGTTCGCTTAAACTAGTAAGAAATTTAGGCAAGTTATATAATCTACTGCTCTTGGAAGATAATAATGAAAATACTGCTGGTAATATCTATGATGGGCTTGGATTATAAAACTTGGTTTGGCTGTGAGGAATGAGGAGTCAATCTTCTCAAAGGTGATTCTACACTCACAAAGAGAACTTTCATTTAAAATAAATAAATAACATAAAGTGTAATGCTGTAAAGTCAGCGTATGATCCTACTGATGCAATAGTCCATAGTCTGGAGGAAGCAAAAAATGAGATCCAACCCATGAGATGCGCTGATTCAACATGTCCAATGAGAGGTTTAGTCAACAGTGGCTTCCTATTTGATCAGTTTCATTAAGTGCTAGTTAACTTAATCATAGCTTCAATTTAATGTGCAGACAACAGTAATTATAATACCTGTGTCAGAGATGAATCATAATATTATAATATATCAGCTGGCGAATCGTTTTTCTTCCTCTGATGACAAGAAAACCGACTGACTGACTGACTGACTCATCTTGTTTTCTTTAAAACATAGAATTAGACCATATTGCGTACACATGGTCTTAATCACTGAAGAATCCGTTGAACGCATTAGTTAATCCTTAAAATAAACCATTTGTTTATATAAATACTTAAATTAATGATAATACCGGTGTGAACGATCCTCCTAGAACAATGTTGTAAAATCATACGTTTTGTAATCGATAAGCCAATAGAACTCACATGTAGATGATCCGAACGCTAACGTAAAACGAAAATCTTTCTAGCAACGTACAAGATGTTAACCACATTGTATACAAACTAATTCCCCAAGCCACTTTAAGTAATGTCATTTTAATACTGTCAATGGACCTTGGCTTTGCAATGGGTGATCATTACTTCTATTAAGTGTTCTCGGCGTTACCGACCCTAGTCAACTTGGTTCTGAATTTCGCCAAGCTAGCCAGGCTAGCCACTGCTACTAGTTATCTGGCAGTCATACATTCATATGGGAAAAGAATATTGAGAAGAGACGAGGTGTAGCTACGTAGAGTTAATGCTAGCAGTAGGAACACGTGCATAACATGTTCGCAATCACATTTTGGAGGTCAAATCGGAACTTCTTTCCATCCTTTTCCTATGAACGTGCTAACACATGTTCTGACCCTATTTTTATGCATAGTCAGACGACAGACAAGGAGGAGACATCTTCTTATTTTGAAGCCAAATCCCTTACACTGTCACGGTCACCACTCACGAGTCACCTTCTCCTCCCGAATCTATTTTCATTATCTTGCACGGTAATAAGATATCATGACGTATAATCAAAGGAATGGGAAATTGCCTCACAGTCACAACCCTGAGCCCGCTCCCTTGCATCTTAGATTCTTAGATAGTCTTTAGATTGGGGTGTAGACTGGCCAGGAATATCGTTATTACACCATTGTGAATGAGTGGTGATGGTACATTAACTCACGGCATCGGTGTGTAGTTGCATCTTTTTTGATGACTACACCCAACAAGATCTAACGATTGTGAAACTACTAACATTCAGGATTCAACGATAAATAAGATGTAAAGAACATGAAAACAAAGATGAACACAAGTATATAACGTGATTCGGCCTTGTAGACCTACATCCACGGAGAAGAAACTATATCTATATATTATTGAAGGTCTTACCCTTGAATGAATTACAAATATCACTTAGACTTCTCACTCTTTCTTTCTTTAAATATCTCTCTAGAATTCTCTGTAGAAAGACCATCTAAAATTACATGTCCATTTCCTTCTACATGGACTGGTATTTATAGACAAACTAGATTCGTAGAGGTGTGATTTGGTGTTGCTGGGCTGGTGACGCTATCGTACGTCCTATCATCGCTCGGACGGATCTTCCATTATTCTCCTTCAGAGTGCATCGTCCGACTCTTCCTTTCGAGTCACATTGCATCGTATTGCTCCATCTGGGAAGCATCGTACTACACCTTCTTCAGATCGTATTGTTAATCGTTTTCCATCCGAGCCCCTGACACGATGTACTTTCTTTCACAGCTGTATCGCACCTCTTCTGCTTCTCATTAAATGCCTTGTTCTTTTAATAGACTTGATCATCTGTGTGATTTGACTACTCCTTACACGCGTCCTCCAAACGGATGTGTAGCAGTTGTCTTGGTTTAGATGCAATCACTTTTTGAGGTGTGATTCGGTGCATCCTTCTCACTATCCTATAATGAGATCACCTCTTGTGATGCTTACACGTGGCGGTGGCTATTTATCCCTCATAATTTGCTCTCTTTTTTTTGTCTTACCAAGGGTATGATGGGAAGAAAATATGTGACCATTTTTTGTTCTTCGCCACGTCCTCGCCTTTACTGTGCTTTTACCTGTTGGACTTGAGGCGTCGGTTGATTGTCCAAAGGTTTTTATCTCCTATAAAATATTTTTAGGATAGAGAATTATGTTTTATTTTTCTCTTCCCTTTGCAGAGTTCAGAACTTTTTTGTTCTCTTTCTCCTCTGTCTTTTCCTGTTCTTCTTTAACTTCTTGATCTTCAAAAAAAGCCTCGTTATGTCTGGCAGAAATTCTCCATCTCGGCCTCCAAGACTGTAAGGGTTTTCCTTTTTTAAGGTTGTTTTCTCCATTAATGGCTTCCACCAGTTTCATTAACTGTTAGTCTGTTGGTTTACCGTCGTCACCTTAGAACTTTTTTTTTTTTTGCCGTTTCGCAATCTCATTCTCTTCAGTTTCTGATCCTGATGTTTTTTCTTTTTGGGTGTAATTGTTTCTATTTTTTTCAAAATTTGCAATGCTGATAAGAGGCCAATGATTGCTAGACCCTATAGTTCCAGTAGGGCATCTGAGATGACTGATGCTGATTATTTAGAGAGTTTGAAGGTAAAGTACCGCCTGCAGAGATTCAAAGTCTCTTTTGCTGGCCCTGAGGGACAAGCCGGAATTCTAATCAAGAAGATCGCCGAACTACCCTTTGGTCCGAACGAGACCATCGTGACTGCTGTCCAACTAGAGGAGAGGCTTCGCTTGCCTTTGTACTGTCCTTTGAACTCTCTTCAGTACGAGGTTCTCTACCTCCTCAATCCTCAGAGAGGTGTATTTCAGCATAATGGTAATTTTTGGCGGATCCTCCGAGAGTGTGCTTGTCGTAGTAAGGGAAAAGTCACAGATCATGAGAAGAACGAGTTCATTCCTACCCAAGCCGATCTATACACCGCCGATAACTTCATGGACAACTATTGGTGCTATCAGCTCGGAGACAAGTTCGAGGGTTTTGGTGTGGGGATTTCAAGGTCTAGTCATGCTTTGAGGGGTAATTTGCTCCTTTCCGATCTAGATCCTCCTAATGCCAGCAATTTTACACTCCGCAAGACGAACGATATGAAGTGGTTTTTAGTTCCCCTTCGTGTTATAGGTCCTTACGTTTATGGCTGGGACGAGCTCATAGGTTTCCTCCACATCTTCCCGATGCACATGGTCATCTTCATACCTATAGGCCATGGGAACTTAAGTGGGTTGCTACTCCTGAGCATAAGCGTCGAGTGCATACCATTCGAGGTGCTGAGGATGCTAAGGTAGAAAATAATGTCTTATTGTTTAACGTATATATATATACCTTGCCCCTGTTTTATATCTTAACATCTGTTATCATGTATTTGCAGCGAGAGAGGACTGCAGATGGTTTTGGCCCTTTGAATGTTACTGTTGATGTTTCTGGTCATGCTTTGGATGTTGATATTTCTCCTTTGTTTGGTGATACTGAGATGATTGAGATAGATGAAACATTCTTTGAGGATGTGTATAATGCGCTGTTGCATGAGTCTTTTCCCTCTTGGAATGATGACACTGCTACGAGATCGGAGTTGGGGATGCCCCATGCGAGTAATATCGCTGATAAGGGAATTTCGTCCGATGTTGGAGCTCAAGGTGGTGGTGGTGGTAATGTTGTCATTGGTGGCACTGTCATGCCTAGTTCATTTGTTGGTGGCTTTCCAAGTTCCTCTGTGGTCACTTCTGTGGTGTCTTTCACCATTTTTGGTGGAGGTGCTAGTGCTGCTGCGATGCTATGCTCCGAGGAGTTCGTTAAGCTGAGCGAGGAAGAGCAAGCTCAAATTTTAACTACTATAGACAAGACTGTTCAGCATCGGCTTGTGACTTCGGTATGTGATTATATTTTGACTGTGTTTATGATATGCTTTGAATTTCCCCAGTATAACTGGTAATGTTGTCTGATGCTGGCCGAGTCTCGGGTGGTAAGAAGGCGAGATAGAGCTGTTGAGGCGATGTCCGTCCTTTGAAATTCGAACTGGAGGCTTCCAAGCGAGAGGCAGAGTCTTTACACCATGATAAGAAAGAGTTGGAAGGTATTTGACCTTTTGCATTGCTATCTATTTATTAGAAAGTTAGGTTCCTTGAATCTGAATTAGTCCCTCTATTGGTAGTCACCGTCCGTCAGTTGAAGGAGAGTATAGAGATTAATTCCCATAAGCATGCTAGAGAGCTTCACTCTGTGAAGATTGATTTGATCTCTCAATCAATGTAAGATTGACTCTCTAGAGGATGAGCTTACTCACAGTAACAAGGATGTGGATTTTCTTCGTGATCGCATTGTGGAGCTTCGTGCGAGGGTCGAAGAGATTAAACAAGTGGCAGTTGCTCGTTCGGAGGAGATCTAGTTTCTCCAGTCTCAGAAAAATAAGCTTGCTGAGTGGCAGTCAGATCATATGCCCATGCTAGCAAAAGCAGAAGAGGATATGGATGAGCTTCATCGACTTAAGCGAGAGTATATCAACCTTGAGAAGAAGCGCGATAGGCACATGTTATCATGTCTTGTTGGCGATGGTGCCATCACACCTTTTGAGGCGCAGATTAGTGCCTTAGATAATGAGAAGGCTCAATTGGAGCAGACCTTAATTATGTCCTAGCTAATCATGAAGGTTGCTGTTAGCAACTTCTAACATTTTATCATCTTATTCCTTAGAATATTTTCGTTTATTAACGTTTTTATGCTATCTCGTAGAGGCTCTCAATCGCAATGCAGAGCTGGAGAGGCAGTTGAACGAGGTTATGAGAGAAAGATTTTTTTTGGATGATGACCTTAATGGTATGTAAGCTCGTTTTGAAGAAGAATTAGAAGCTGAACGTGCTGAATGGAGGAAGAAGATGAGTTATCTTCACGGCGAGTATGTTGTATAGGTCACCAATGCGTGCAAAGATGTTCTTCATCGCGAACGCCAGAGAGTCGCCGCTGCTGCCACTCTGATTGTTGTTATCCCTACAGAGCCCGTTGTTGAGCAGACTGCCCTCGATGGTGGTGCATCTGAGGGTGACAATCAGACGAACCCAGAACAAGTTTAAATTCGTTGGTGTCTGGTTTAGATAGTGGTAGAATTGCTTTTCTTTCTCCTACCCGAGTGGTTGTTTTTTGAACTGGTTGTGGTTGTTGGTAAGTCCTCGTACTCCTTCCGAGTCAATGTTTAAGGTTACTTTTGTTGGTAAGTTCTCGTGTTCATTCCGAGACGATTTTTAAAGATTGACATTATTTTTTGGTACTTTGGATGGTTATGTCCTCTATTGTTTTGAGGCGTTATTTTGCTAACCATTTTTCGGACAAGTCCTCATTTGTGGGAGTCTGTGGGTAAAGTGTTTTTCTTGAACAATTATTGTTGATTTTTCATGGCTTTACCATTCACTTCGAATGAAATATTTAGCGTAGGTTTTACCGTATATTACTTATTGGAGTACTCATTGTTGTGGCTCTGAGGATTGTTTTCGTTTATTCAGCTAGTTCAACTATGGATGACAAGGCCAAGGAGTGATCAGTTCCTTATCTGGACAGGTCATCTCTTACAATGTTGAATTTAGAGTTAATTAAATCATCCTTTTCACCTTTGTCATGTGCCTTCTGAAGATGTTTATTTTTAATGGTGCTCCACCTAGGTTTCACTTGCCCTTTGGTTATGTGATCAGATATTTGAGTCACTTTTTCATGACCAAAGTTTGTAGGGAGATATCTCTGCCAATGGATTCTCACCTTAGCCAAAGGCGAGTCCATTAGTTCTGTATACCTCCTGTAGTTCAGGACATCATCCGATTTGAGATCGTGATGGCATTACCATAGGTCTATTTCCGTCTTAAGTAGCTTAAGGTGTTCCCCTCTTCATCTCACTTCACGAGGTGATATGGCATTGACCTAGGTCTGTGAGTCCGTCTCAGGAAGCTTGGGTTGTACCTGCATCATTCTGTGTAGAATGGAAGTTGTGGCTAGCACCATGCCATAATCTTTATGGGCTTTGATGGAATAGTTACGTGACATTCTAGTGTTATGTGCAATGCAAAGAGGGAAAAATGAATGAGAAAATAAAAAAGAAAGAAAAAAAAAGTACACAAAGTAAACAACTAAAATTAACAAGAAAAAAACGAAGTAATAAAATATAAAAGTTAATTACTGAAACAAGTAAGCAAAAGGGGAATATTTTATTAATGGAAAAAGAGGATTTGTAAGCCCTTTGTATGTTCAGATAAGGTTTCATGACCTTTTACAAGTTGGGATTAAACCCTGTTATCATAATCTAGCCTTCTGTGCGATAGGTCTAGGTGTGGTACTTCTTCAGGTACCTGATATTCCATGGTCGCTCTAGTTCTTCCCCATTGGGTTTGAGCAATCTGTATGCTCCATCACCTTCCTTAGCGAGGATCGTAAGTGGTCCTTCCCATACTGGTGCAAATTAACCCGATTCTCGCTAGAATGGTGGAATCTCTTGCCAACCTGATCGCCTGGGTTAAATTGTCTTTTGGGGACACGTTTGTTGTATTTCCGAGCTAACCTTTGGTGCTAATTTTCAATTATTTGGAGGTCTATTTATCAGTTTTCCTCTAGGTCATCTAGCTTAGCTAGTATCATGTCTGAGGTTAAGTTCTTTTCCCAAGCTTCAGTTTTAGTTGTTGGGATCATTGCTTTGGTGGGTATGATCGCTTCTGTACCATATGTCAGTGCGAAGGGCGTCATCCCTGTAGCCTCTCTTCGGGTAGTCCGATAAGCCCAGAGAACGTTATGCAGTTGTTCACACCAGCTAGCCCCGTATCCATCTAGCTTCTTTTTTAGCATGTCAGCGATAGTTTTATTGGTGGCCTCTGCCTGGCCATTGCTTTCAGGATATATGGGCATAGACTTGTTCTTTCTGATCTTGAAATAGTTAAAGAGGAGATCAATATTGTTTCCACGGAGTTGTTTTCCGTTGTCCAAAACGATGGCAGTTGGGATACCAAAAAGCGACATATAATATGCTCAAAGAGAAATTTGAAGACATCGTGGTCTTTGATGTGTCTGAGGGATTAGGCCTCGACCCACTTCGTGAAGTAGCCTGCGATGACGATTAATTATTTTCTTTATCTCGTAGCAGTCTTACGATGTCAACCCCCCACTTTACAAATGGCCAAGGGCTTTGCACAGACTTTAGATCCACGGAAGAGGCATGCCTCCTTTTTCCATATTTTTTGCATGTGATGCATCGTTGTGCCATTTGTTTTGAATCCTCGTTCATGCGGGCCAAAAATATCCTTGAAGTTTAGCCTTTTGTGCTAAGGTTCTGCCTCCGCTATGGTTCCCGGCATACCCGTGGTGTTTTTCTTTCAAAATTTATTGTCCTTCCTCTAGGGATAAGCATCTGAGCAAGGGTCCCAGGTATGACTGTCGATACAATATTCCTTCTCTCGGCTGATAATTTCCTGATCGGGATATTAATGCGAGTTTTTGATTGCTTGGGAGATCGCCATTAGCCATATATTCCATGATGGGTGTCCTACAATCTCCCTCGGGTGGAGCTTCTTGGCTCGTGCTTACAATAGGATTTCAATATCCCCTTCGAGTGGTATAGAGGGAAGTAGTACCCTCGCGACCTTCACAGCTGTTGCCTCTGGATACGCCATCATAGATGCAATGAAAACTTTGGCATCTGCATGCCTGTTGTTAATCCTACATAAGTGTCGAAAGGTGATGTTGGGTATTTTCCCAATATAGTGTCTGGCCAATTGGAGGTGTCGCTGTGGACATGCATCTGAAGCTTGATACCTTCCATCGATTTTTCGTATGACAAGTTATGAATCGCTCGTGATCCTGACTTCATCGAATACGAGTTCGATTATTACTCAGAGGGCATATATGACCGCTTCGTATTCAATTATGTTATTTGTAGATGGGAACTCTAGCCTTAAGATATATATACGATCCTTCGGCCTGTCGGGGTCGTGAAGACCATTCCTATACCAGATCCTTCTGAGTTACACGACCCTTCCACAAACACTTCCCATCGCCTTGGGTTTTCAGAACGAAGCAGTTCGGGCGGATGTTAGAGCATAACTCGGTTGAACTCACCAAACATTGGTATGTCAAGTTTGGTTGTCATATTTTAGTACCAAAACTCATCTAGAGTCGCTTGATTAAATACTAGAGTCAACTTCGTTTAGGTTAGACTAGAGAGTCTAGGAATGTTGAGATATACAAGTATTACTCCGAAGACTTGAAGAATGTGAAGAAGTAACGAACTATAACGACGACATCATCCTTCCACTTGAGGTTAGTAATATTGACTTGAACTGTTTTATTCCTAACGTATCTTTCAAGTCGTGCTATATTGAAAACATAACTACGAAGCTGTATATACTGTACATATTGTATAATACTCTAGTGATGTAACATGATCATAATAGTATGATCATAGTATTAAGGAATTATACTATGAAGTATAACGCTTATCTTTTGAACTTCGTAGATATGATATCGACATAATCTTGTATATATTGTTATGATTATGTGAATGGGTTATGGTGAAGATTCCATTCTAGGAAACAATGTTTTACATTTATTTAAAGTAAGTACATTCATGAACTTGTTTCGTGAATCGAAAGGGAAATCAATAGGATTATTGGTCCAGCTATTCATTGCAAATCTTTCGATGACCAATATGTGTGAGATGGTAGAACCGATCTTAACTTAGGTTATGTATCTTGGTATAACTAATCACAATAGCTTACTGATGTAATTTTGATAGTGGTAAGAATGAGGTTCGTAAGACTTGTGAAA
>JAJJMB010012966.1:1678851-1703405 GCA_023531105.1 Papaver atlanticum
AATCTTCCACAAAATCTCATCGACACGTGATATTCTCGTTTCTCCCTGTTTTCTTCTTGCGGATTACTCAGCCAAATTCGGTCGAACCTAAAGCCCAAAACATGTTTATTAGGTCATATCACAACTACCCATAAGAAATCAGCCCTTTAGTCTCTTTATAACATCATCAAAAATCGATCGAACCAACTGCCAGTGAAGAAAAGAAATTTCCCGCCAAAATCCATTTTCAAATGATGAAAGTGAAGTGCCCTGAATCCAAAACTCGGGTGCCTTTAGCAGCTCGGCTGCCTTGGGGGTGCCCTTATCCATTTTTAGGGCGCCTTTAGTAATTTTGGTGGGTGCCTTTAACATTTTTTTCTGGGGTTTTTCCAACACTTTTTCGGGGTTCTTCCGGTGTATTTCTGGGGTGCTTCCGGTGCATTTCTGGGGTGCCTTTAGTACTCTATCCTGGGGTGTAAAACACCACTTTACGAGCCAATTTCGTCGCAAGAGCTTATTTCTCTAAAAATACCTACAAACACATAAAACACCATAATAAGTACAAAAATGGGTACTAATAATATATACAATAGAGATGAAAATAGACACATAAATGCGTCTATCACTTACTTATGATTTGGAATGACTGGTTGTGATAATTGGTGTAACCGATCCTAAGTAATCACCATGTGATGGTATGATCGATCCTTGTAATTGGTGTGACCGATCCTAGTAATTGGTGTGACCGATCATAAGTGTTATGTGACCAATCCTTGTAAATGGTGTAATCGGTCCTATTAGTGTGACCGATCACAAGTAATACCATGTGTAGATGGAAACGATCCATGTAACTGGTGTTACCGATCCTAGTGACTGGTGTGACCGATCATGAGTGTTTCCATATTTAGGTATAACCGATCCTAGTGATTGATAGAACTGATTGAACCCATGTATGTGATTTAATTTGATTAATCACATAGTAGTCTTGGAATACAGGCAAACCAATTCTAAACTTGTTTGGAAGTGTGGTATAACCGATTCCAAGAATGCAAATCCATGTAAATATGAAATAAGGATTTGCAGCAAAAAGATGTCAACATACTTTGAACACGAGCAGTAACTCTTATCATTTATTATTCAAAGATATTTCTTAGTACTCAAGGTGATCTTGTTGATAGACACATTTATGTGTCTAATATGATCTAAATTGTATGTATTGTTAGTGCTCGATTTTGTATTTATTATGGATTTTTATGTCTTTGTAGGTGTTTTTGAAGAAATACACTTTTGCGGCAATTAGCTCGAAAAGTGGTATTTGCACTCACGGGAGAAAATTACTAAAGTCACCCAGAGGATGTGTTAAAGGCACCCCAGTTTTGGATAAGGGGCACCCACCTGCTAAAGGGACATCGTAGCTGGATTAAGGGGACTCCATCTCCTTCCTTAATTTTTTTGGCGGGAAAAACTCAAGTTCAAAAATCCAGTCACCTGCGTACTTTGCTGTGAAGAATTCAGGCGAGTTTTACGTGGACTTTCTCATGGATTTCAATTGGTATTGGCATGTGGCGTTGAAACATGATTGGTAAGGCTTTTAGAATCGAAAAAACATGGATAGAGATCGAGTTTCTACGAAACAGAGGTGGAGTTATACACGGGACACTGTATGAAGTATTTTTGGAATTTCGGGGAGACTAAAGGAGAGATATTCTTTCCTAGTATACGTTTCTATTTAAGGAAGAGTTGGAAAACTCAGAAACGCGTGAAACAAGTATGGGAAGAAATTATCGCCGTGACTTGCACGGAAGGAAAACAGAGGATTACTCGGAATTTTGAGGGTTTCTGTGGTGTATAAATAGGTATGCTAGAGTTCCACAGAGGGTATTTAAGTTTAGAAGAAGTTAGGGGAAGTTTAGAACACCACAGAGCCGAGAAATCGAAGTTGCGGGAAAACGGGTTCTGTTGCTGCTGCTGAAGAACACGAAGAACATTAAATGCATTAGAATAGTCTTTTATTTCACAGCATATCCCTTCTATCGTTTCCTGTAACAATTCTTTATTGCAACAGTTCTCTATAACAGTCAGTTTGTAACGCTGATAAAACGTTGCAAACTGTCTGCTTTATTAGTTTTCTCTTGTTTTCACATTTTTGAGCCATGAACACCTATTTTGAGCACATGAATAATATGAGGATCTAAACCCCTTAGCTGAGGCGACGGAGGAAGTCATTGTTCCATGAAAAGTGGTATACTTCTATTTTAATTAATTTTTACAATTTCTTTTATGATTATTTGCATGGAACTAATATTGGAAAATTGATTTTTATTGAATGATTGTAATTTGTTTTGATGGAGCATGCTTAGTTTTAAACTTTTGATGTTTCATGCTTTATGTTTACAATTGTTACTTCGAAAATCTACTAGAGGCAATAAATTAGAATCACTTTAAACGCAAAGAATTGCATGAATATTGATTAGATTGAATCACTTAATTGGTCAATGGTGGAATCCTGAGTCTCGGTGCTTTTTATAATCTTGATAACAACTTCAATTTGAGTTTTCTAGCTTTCTATTTGACTAAAATCGAATCTTCACAAGTCTTAAACGAACCATTTTTCTTAGCACTGTAAAAACTACATCACCATTGCCGAAATAAATTAAGAATCTTTTAATTAAGGTTTTTGGTTTTATATGCTTTAATTACCAGCAACTAATGCATATCTCTAGAGAATAAAAATTAGTAATGTGCATTTACTAATTGGAGATTTTCTATTGAGAGATTTCAGAAATATTGGACAAGCATTTATTGGAATTAGGAAAACAGAATTTTTCTATTCATTGCATATCTTGAGGATATATACGGTTTTGGAAATTCCTCGGTGTCCAAACATCCCTGGTCTATAAATAGCTAAGTTTGCATTTCTAGCAAACTATCCTAAGATCCAGGCAAACTTCAATTCTTGTTGTTTCTGGTGGAGACGTCTATTCGGAGAGGAAAGTATCCTAATTAGGTGAAATATCTTACGACCGCTCGTTTAAAGACTTCTGTGGGATCAAGAAGCTCTACGAGTACCATTGGTGGGAAACTAGATAATCGCAGTGTTATTAGTTTTCGATTGATTTGATTGACTAACGATTGTTGAAACTTTGATTGCACCTAGTTTGTTTATGCTTGAGAATCTTCTCTTCTGATATAAGATTAACTCAAACTAGATCAAAGTATCGACGAGATCTTTAGAACTGTTGTTAGATCTAAAGACATCTTGTGATAATCCATTGTTAACAGACTCCGTTCTGTGTGTGATTGATCACAAGAGATTCAAGTGGTATTGTGCAGGTTATTGAAGATTAAAGAATATTTGAAGACGAAGAAGATTTTTATTAGTTTTTGTATCTTGAATTGTGTGCACAAACCTTGATCGGCTGGGATCCAACTAGAATCAGATTTATTCGATTGATTAGTTGCGTGAGATCGGCATTATTTATACTTCTCTTTGAGATTTATGTTAATTGAGTGCGAATCTATACTTGACTTTTTCGGTAGTTAAAATTAGATTGATCTAACCAGACAAAAGAGTTTATTAGATTAAACGGAAGAGTCTTTGTCAATTGACTTATCTAAATCTTTTAGCAAGATTGATTAGAGTGGTTACCAAACAGATTCTTCCTTTGTTGTTTGGAATACGATCCAAAGGACTTGCTATTCATGTGCGTGACTCTAGAAGTCGAAGGCGCAGGGATACTGAGGGAACTAAGTAGCTAGGGGTAGTCTGCTTGGTCTCAACTATACGAAGTTGGTATTAGATCTTGTATAGCGTCTTAATTCTGAGAGTATTCAAAACTGGACTAGGTCCCCGGGGGTTTTATGCATTTGCGGTTTCCTCGTTAACAAAATCTTGATGTGTATTTTACTTTGATTTCCACATTATAATTGTTTATTATAATAAAGTAAAATACACATATAAGTTAACTCCGCATTACTTGATAGTGATCCTATAGAGTTTGGTTATTACCGAACCTATTATCAAGTAACACACTTTGTTCAAGTATTGTCTCGATCTTGTATCCATAGTCAATCACACGAGTTATCTTGTTGTTGTATTGTTTCGATCTCGTATCCATATACAATCACACGAAGTGTGAACCAAATTGTCGTATTGTCTCGACTCAGTCCTTAGACGATCACATTCGGTAGAGGACTTATAGGTTGAAACAAAAAGATTTTGGTGTATTTGGGTACCCTCGTCTTTTCAGCGGATCATCCAACTCGTCCTCCATTCCTTGGATTCCTTCGACCTCATCAGTATGGTCGAATAGGAAGTCGGCTAAGAAGTCTACAACGACTTGAGTCTTTATTGTTGTCTGAGGTTGGTATTTAACCCCAAACTATTTGATTTGGGATCCCCGTTTTGAAATTCTGCCTGCTCTGTCAGCATTGTCAAGTACAGACTCTATTGGTTCCTTGGTAATAACAATTACGATGTGTGCATGAAAGTACGTTCGTAATTTTTGCGTCGCATATACTAAAGATAACACAAGTTTTTCAATCTTTGTATAATTTTTCTCCGTTGAAGTCAGAGTTTTGCTTATAAAGTAAATGGGTTTTTCTTCCCCCTATCGATGCGAGTTAGCACAATACTTATTGATGAGTTAGTGGCTGACAGATGTATATAAATATCTTCACCCGCATTGGGTTTTTGCAATATTGGTAAGGTAGCTAGATGCTCCTTGAAAAAGCAGGGGTCTAACAACCGCACCCAATATTTCGTTAGGAAATCTGTATGGACTAACACCAATATAATTCCAAGAGAATCAACTAGACAGTCAGACTCAATCAAGGAAATTTATCCAAGAGTTATATCTCTGTTTCTCAATGTAATCAGCAAATCAAATAGATAGAATCCGTGAGCCTGATTATTATGACAAACGACTTGAACGGTACCAAAGACTAATGTTCAAGTGTCAATCAATTTCAATCAACAACCAAAGGTTGGATTTACCAATTGATTGAACTACGCACAACCTGTGATATTTCAATTACATAAACAAATATAATGTGGAAAAGAAATAACACAGACACCAGAAGTTTTTTTAACGAGGAAACTACAAATGCAGAAAAACCCCTGGACCTAGTCCAGATTTGAACACCACACTGTATTAAGCCGCTACAGACACTAACCTACTACAAGTTAACTTCGGACTGGAATGTAGTTGATCCCTAACCAAGTCACACTAATTAAGGTATAGTCGCGTTCCTTACGTCTTTGAATCCCAGTAGGACTCTACGCACTTGATTCTCTTAGCTGATCTCACCCACAACTAAGAGTTGCTATGACCCAAAGTCGAAGACTTTATACAGTGTGGTGTTCAAATCACCAACAGAAAAGTCTATTCTGATAGATAAATCTGTCTCCCACATAAATACCTATGAAGCTTTGTTCCGCATTTTGATAAATCAAGGTGAACATGAACCAATTGATAATCCGGTCTTATATTCCCGAAGAACAGCCTAGAAATGTTAATCACCTCACAATAACTTAACTATATGGCAGTAGAACAAGTTATTGCGGAATCACAAAGAATGAGACGAAGAGCTTTGTGATTACTTTTTATATCTTACATATTGGAGATAAATCTCGAGCAAATCTTAGAGAAGATAGTATTCAATACAATAGAACAAGTAAGATCATAACACGCAACTATAGAGAAAATAGTTGGGTCTGGCTTCAGAATCCCAATGAAGTCTTTAAGTCGTTAACCTATAATGGTTTTAGGAAAAACCTAGGTTAAAGGGGAATTGACTCTAGTCGCAATTAGTATCACACATGAGGTATGGGGATTAGGTTTTCCAGTTGCTAGAGTTCTCCCTTATATAGTCTTCAAATCAGGGTTTGATAGCTTTGAAATAAATCAATCAATATTCACCGTTAGATAAAAACCTGATTTAAGATTCAAGCTAAGTTTGCTTAAAACCAAAGCAATATCTCTCCACCGTTAGATGGTCTTAGCTTGTTACACACAAATGAAATATACCTTCATTTAGATATGGGTAACTGTACCTAAACGTGTATATTGAGTTGGCTCAATAACAGTTAACCGAAGTTAGCCATATGAACACTTTTATATTAACCACATTCATCTAACACTTCCAGATCAAATGATAATCAAATGAATCTAATTGTGTTACTCATAGAGTTGTTCAATTGTTTATATTCTCATAGAAGTATACAAGACACAAATGAAACAAGATCGGATTGGTTCAAAAGAATCAGTTCATGAACATTTAGCCATGGTTTGAAAAGATTGCATTCCTTAATTTATAAATGTATTTGTTCATGAGTATGAAATCATACTTAGCCGATTTTAGAACTTAAACCAACTCAGTTTGCAAACGGGTACACAAACTAGAGTTCCGGACTTTGGTCATGTCCGACAGTTCACAAACGCAGGTGAAACCGTTCACGTACAGGTACGCAAACTTGGTTCCCGTACTTTGACAGTTAAAACCGTTCGCATACTGGTATGCAAACTTGGTTCCTGGACCTGAATCATACTACAACAGTTTGCATATTGGTATGCATACCATGCTATATCCAGAAAATGGTTAATTGTTCTAAACTACCATTTCAATCATTAAAACATCCTTAGAAGACGACAATAGCTGTCTCACACAAACTATTAGCTTATAAGTAATTTTCAAGTGATCGAATGATCAATACAAAATATTCCGAGTCTACATCAAATGACTGTCTCACACAAATCATGTAAGATGCTTCAAGACAATTTTCACATGATAATCTTTTGACTTATTATTTAGTTTCAACAAATAAATTGTTTCCAACTAAACTCATCAAGAATAATGATGAACGTAGTTAAAGCAAAAAGCTTTCCAACACATAGTTCGAGAAAGATATAAGCGAGTTAAACTCAGCTTGAAATATCAAATGTGTATAATGTAAAAATCTATATAGTTATATGACTTAGTATCATTAAGAGATAGAATAGAAAAGACTTCTGAGTGATAGATAAGTTTTAGTCTCCACATACCTTTTGTTGATGAAGTTCTTACAAGCTCTGCTCAGTGGATCTTCGTCTTCAATCGATGAACGCCGTGAAGTCAAAAGGTCAACTACACATTCTATCCTAATCCGAGACATAGCTATAAGTAGACTAGAAATCAATACTTATAGTTTTGATCACCTAAACTTGACAAACAAGCTTGAGATAGCAATGCTTGCGAGTTCGACCGAGCAGTGCTCTAACACTCCTTAATCTTTTGGAAAGCTTGTTCACACTCGGCACTCCATGAGAATTTTTCGCCTTTCTTTAGAGTATTGAAGTAATCTTTGCATTTATCGGATGATCTAGCAATGAACCTTCCCATGGCTGTTAACTGACCGTTCAATCTTTATATGTATTTTACTGTGGCTGATGAGGGCATTTCAAGGATTGCTTGTACTTTGGCCGGGTCCACTTCGATGCCTCGCTTTGTAACCATATACCCTAAGAACTATCCTGATGTCACCCCAAAGGCACATTTTGTCGGATTGATTTTCATATTATACTTCCTCATTTGTTCGAAGATGTATTTAAGGTCCTTAGCATGGTCTTGCGGGAGCTTGCTTTTGACAAGCATGTCATCCACGTATACCTCTAAGGTTTTATGTATCCATTTATCAAACATTTTTTCCACCATTCTATGATATGTCGCACTAGCATTTTTTAGTCAGAACGACATCTTAGTATAACAATAGAGTCCTCGTGGGGTAAAAAAGGCAGTGTGCTCTTGATCCTCCTCGGCCAAAGGGATTTAATTATAGCCTGAGTACCCATCCATCAGCAATAGAAATCTGTACCGGATATTGCTTCCACAAGTTGATCGATATTGGGAAGTGGAAAGTTGTCCTTTGAGCAGGCTTTGTTAAGATCACTAAAGTCAATGCATATTTGCACCCCTCCATTCTTTTTCGGTACGACCACCATATTAGATATCCATATCGGATATTGCACTTCTCGGATGACACCTGATGCCTCCATTTTATTTAACTCGTTTTGAATTACCTCATGATATTCGGGTGCCACCTTTCTCATTTTATGCCTCATGGGTTTATGCTTAGGTTAATTTTCAAGTGATGGCAGCAGACTTCTGAGTTGATACCTGGCATATCTTCCATTCGCCGTGCGAATACATCGGAGTATTCCTTTAGTACTTGTACTAATTTTTCCTCTTCCTCTGTGCTGAGGAGAGTTCCAATTTTAACCATTCCTGGGTTTTCAGATGTTCTGATGTTTACCTCTTTTGTAGGTTCTGAGGATGAGAAATTTGATTTTAGTTCCCCAATATCGGAGAGGTTCTGTAATTGCTATAAGGGCTCCATGGGCTCGCCCGAAATAGGAATTTCCACGACGTTCGAGCGTCTTGCTTCATTTGTTTCTGCAATGTAAATGTCAATTTCTTCTTAATTCTTAGGATATTTGGTTCTTTTCTTACTCGCCTTTGGGGAATTAATCTTGTTCTCACCATTTTGTACGTCCATATTGTAACAGTACTTCGCTTCGCCAGAATCTCCTACGATCTCTGCGATCCCATCGGGTGTTGGAAACCTTAACCTTTGGTGTTAAGTTGACGCGACTCCCTTGATTCCATGAACACAGGATCGTCCGACAGTAGCGGTATAAGGTGAAATTAAATCTACTACACAAAAGGTAGTCAGGGTTAGGATTTTCCCCACACGAAGTTCTAGGGTTACTTTGCCCCTTCGTCGGGTTGATGATCAATTGAAACCAAAGATATTATATGTGTGTTGATGGTGGATTTTCGGCAAGGGCTAAAATCGTAAAATCATGATACTGCATGTTTCTGGCCCGGCTTCAGGAATGTATGTGACAATTCATATTTTATGATCCATGAACCATTTCATGATCTCTGACTGAGCAAACGTTCCTCTCAGAGCTATGATGAATATGTTCTCGAAAAGCCTCTCAGCTGAGTGTTCGATACTTCACACATTTCATCATAACCTCTACATAGAATCAAAATGATTGGGCGGCTCCTAGACATAATATTTGTTAGAGAGCTTAACGCCTTCAGGACGTCACGCTGCTCGTTGTTCCCTGAATACGTAGAGAGACCGTGTATAAAATCTCTTGATAATTGGGCGGTTCTTAGACATAAAGCTTGTTAGAGAGCTTAACGCCTTCAGGACGTCACGTTGCTCGTTGTTCCCTGACTATACACCCCCTCAGAACGAGTATGATGCTTCAATCATCTCATATCTCGATTCTGAAAATAGATTAATTCTAGTGTGTCATTCATCAACTGAATTCCTAGAAAATAATCTATTTTATCTCATTACTCCGTTCCATGGCTGATCCTCAGCTGGATTCCATGGATTAGTAATAGTAACCATTTTATCTCATTACTCCGTTCCATGAATTCTCAGCTGAATTCTATGGATTAGTAATAGATACTCGATTAATTTTATTGCTCCGTTTCATGACTGATTCTCAGCTGAATTTCATGGATTAGTAATAAATATTCAACAATCGGGCATCTAGGCCATCACCGAGTAAGCCCCAAAAATGGTGCGAGTTTACTCAGCAAATAATAAATAAACGAGCACTCGAACGCACGAACGAGCATTCAAGAATATGGACAAACGAGGAACCTATGCAATTAGGAAGGAAATAATATTAAATAAAATAAACAAGAGGCGTGGAATCGGACCCACCGGCCGGTCGGTCATGCCGCCATGGACGGTCCCCCTCTTCTGTTATTTTATTTTATGTTAATTTATTATTTCCCTCATCTCATGAAAACTCCTTTATTTGAGAAAACTCCCTCGTTTGAGCAAAACCCTTAGTTTTTCCATACTTTCCATCATACGATGAAAAAATAGTAAAAAAATAGGAAAAGGTGTCACGGGACCGGGCCACCTAGCCATCCGGACATGCCCTAGCCGTGGCCGATCCCATGCCTTTCAATTCCTTATTTTCTCATATTATTATTTCCTTCATCTCACGAAACTCCATCGTTTGAGCGAAAACCCTAGTTTTTCAATATTTTCTCAAATATTGCTCAAACCATGAAAAAAGCCAAAAAAGTCAAATGGTCACATGACCGACTAGGCTTCTCACGTCAAAAATTAAAATATCATTATTTTAATATTATCAAAATATTGGTCGCACGAGCAAAGTTCTACTTGCTCATTTGAGCGAAATCGAGAGTTTCGGTCAAGATCAAACTCTTCTGAAATTCCAAAAAATTACTCAAACGCGCACCAGAAAATACCAAAACTCTCAGGACTCAGACACGGGAAGCATGGTGACACGGGCATGCTACCTTGACCGACCAAGTTCGGCCCTTAGGCTTTCAAGGAGCCGGTCCCACACTCTTTCATAACTTTGAACTAATTAGCTCTCAGCAGTTCATAGTGGGTCCAAACTCTCTCCAACCAACTTGGAATTTGCTCAATCGACCACCAACTGGTCCCAAAAACACCAAGGGTCGGTCCCATGACCCCTTGGCCGGTCCTCATCTCTCCATAATTAGGTTTTATTACCTAACGCTCATACGAGCACTATTTTAATAAATGATTAAACCAGCATTTGATCAACCTTTCACCAACTAGTCAACAAAGGACTTTGGTACATGCTCACTCGAGCACCTGGGCACTACATGGTCGGCCATCATCCCATGTAGCCAGTACCTCCTTCACTCAGTGACTTATTTTTAGTAAGTCATCAATTGATCAGCAATCGATAAAAATTACGGTTTCGAACTGAATGCTCTGCAAATCATGATTCTGAGCAACTTCAAACACTAATAATTTTATGTTGATCTAGCAATCAACATATTGATTAATTATATAATATTCGGTCCAGTTACCGATATTTTAATTAATATTTTATTTAGTCATGTTACCAATAATTCATCAAATGAGCAATATTTGTTCAGATGCTCGAATATTGATTCAACTATCAATATTCAGTAATTCATCGAATGAGCAATATTTGCTCAAATGCTCGAGTATTGATTCAACTATCAATATTCAGTAATCCATCGAATGAACAATATTTTTTCAGATGCTCGAATATTGATTCAACTATCAATATTCAGTAATTCATCGAATGAGCAATATTTGCTCAAATGCTCGAATATTGATTCAACTATCAATATTCAGTAATCCATCGAATGAACAATATTTTCTCAGATGCTCGAATATTGATTCAACTATCAATATTCAACAATTCATCATACAAGCAATATTTGCTCAAACTATCATGTTGATTCAATTATCAACATCATTCATTCGAGAACTATATGTCCCAGCAGACATGTTCAATCCATGAATCCTAGAGCATTCGGCAATCATGCTCGACTGAACAATACTTAGACTCATCGTCTAACCAAGTCAACGACTGACTGATCAAATACACGTCTTCCTTGCAGACTCCACGTTCGTGAGACATCAATCATGTCACATGGGGGGATATTAATTAGGGTTTTGGTCAGGCGGCCTACGATACGTGTGTTCATCCATGATGAAAAATGTGGGTAAGTCGTGCAAGAGGTTGAGGAAGTTAGCAAAGTAGTGGGTGGACGATCAACCCAGTCTCCGAACGACATTGAACTGGTTAAACCACGATCTCCCACTTTCCCACTCTTTCACTCAAACAACCGTCACACTTACTAGAGATCAATGTGTTCACGTTCTAACAATATAAATAAGTTCTCTGAATTCATGATTAACAAGGACATATATACCGGAATTACACAACAATTCACATCTGAACAATCACTCTCAACAGAGCAGAATTCAAAACTTATTCGAACCCAGCAGTTCATTTGCAGAAACCTACAACACATTCACAATCTTTGATCACCATTGATCTCACACACTTCTCAGCTTCCCTCCTATAGATCAACCCTTTTCCCTCTTTATGACCGAATTGACTCTGGAATGACCATTTGTTGGTTTAAGCCGGAGTCCTACAGATTGTCTTCTCGAACTCAAAGCACTCCCGTGTAGTGCATCTTTTTGAGGTTAGGCAGTTTGCTCGGTTGAGGAGCCTCCGTCCGTATGGTCGTCTCTCCACTTCCTGAAAAACCAGCAAATCGTTTTTCCCCATCAACAGATTGGCGACCACAGTGGGAGATTAATCTCTCGGTTGCAATCCCAATTTTCACGAAGATGGTCGGTCTTAGGTCTAACTCAACTACTCCAAATTCCAGTCAGAATCTTTCAAATTGTAATGTTTCTCCTTCCAACACTCTGTCTGATAACACGGTCGATGGAGAAATCCCAACCTTGATCGAGTTTGCACGGGTACAGGAGATCCACACAAGGAACATGGACCTGATGAAAGAGACGATAAACAACATACTTAATTTCCTCGTCAGGTTTGCATCATATTTAAGTGGCGCCTCTGCTCCGGAAATTCCGACACTAAGGGTTAACTCCTCAACTGATGATCATCCTCAAGCCAGCAGTTTCACTACTTATGAGAAACCGGTGGACCAGGAAGTTACGCATTTAATCGAAAATCTATGTGACCTCTTGCACTCAACCAAATATCATCTGATGTGCCGATAATTCCGTCATCTCTAGCAGTCGAAGAAGTGTCCATGGTGTCCGAACAGTCGATAAATAATATTACCTTCACTAAAGAAGACCGAATGGCGGAGGAAGGGCATAAACGATCCTTGTACGTGACCGCTTTTATCAAAGACTCTGAATTCAGGGGAGCTCTTGTCGATACTGGTGCTTCTACCAATCTCATCTCTATAAAGACTCTCAAGGCGTCCAAAGTCCCACAAAGCAAAATCGTTTATCATCCCATATTGATGACGGGTTTTGAAGGAAGTCAGATCCACACGTTCGGGTACGCCTATGTGGATCTGAAAGTGGGACCTATTCAATCGACGGTCAAATTTCATGTGATTGAGAAGGAGCCTGACTACCATATGATACTCGGGCGACCATGACTCCATGATAACAAAGGTATTCCCTCGACATACCATCAATGTATAAAAGCTTTGCTCAACAACAAGATCGTCCGCATTGCGGCCTCAGCGTCTCCTTATGCTCCGGTCTATGATGCCGAGTTCCTGCCAAAAAGCATCCCCGAACCTACGAGCAAGATCTACAGTACTTCACTCCCAGGATGGAAGTCCATTGAGAAAGCTGCTGACAGGCCATCATCTTCAGGTGCTAAACCGACCAGACTTCCTTCCACACCGCTCAAGCGTCACCAGGATCAAGCTACGACTAATAAGAAATCCAATTTTGTAACCAGCTATGATGCGGAAGGAAGAGTCATTTATCTGTTATGTAAAGATTAGCAATTAACAAGGGAGGTGATGAAAAATCTCCCCACCCTGAAGAATCATGTCAGAGTGAGCAATCGCCTGATGAAGAAATTCAAGATGCCCCACGACAGTTACAGGATGGCACGGATTCCACTACTGATGATCTTGAGACAATCAACATCGGATCAGAGGAAAATCCGAGACCAATCCTTCTCAGTTCTACACTGTCACCATAGGAACGAACATGATTAATAAGCCTGTTGAAGGAGTATCAAGATATTTTTGCTTGGATGTACGAGGAAATGCCCGGGATTGACAACAAGTTGGTCACACATCACTTGCACATAAATCCTGGCTCAAAGCCTGTCAAGCAACCGCCCAGGCAGTTCAGACATGAAGTTGAGGAACAAATTAAAGTTGAGGTTCAGAAGTTACTAGCAGCAGGATTCATCAAACCCATTCAACGTCTGACGTGGATAACGAACGTTGTACCGGTCAAAAAGAAAAATGGTCAGATCTGATGCTGTGTAGATTTCAGAAACCTGAACAAATGTTGCCCGAAGGACGACTTTCCTTTGCCCAATATCGACATGCTCGTTGATGCAACCAGTGGCCATGGCATGTTCTCATTTATGGATAGTTACAGTAGCTACAACCAAATCAAGATGTATGAACATGATGCTAACAAGACTGCATTCTGAACCCCCATTGGGAATTTTCACTACACTGTGATTCCTTTTGGATTGAAGAATGCAGGTGCTACCCATCAGCGAGCCATGACTGCCATATTCCACGACATGATGCACAAGCAAGTGGAAGACTATGTTGATGATGTGGTGGTGAAATCGAAGACTCGAGCATCCCACCTGGACGTTCTGAGACAAGTTTTCGAAAGATGCAGAGAATATAAATTAAAGATGAACCCTATGAAATATGCATTTGGTGTTTCTTATGGAAAGTTTCTAGGATTCCAAGTCACTGTAGAAGGGATCAAAGTCGACCCGGACAAGACAAAATCCATTACCACCATGCCTCCTCCACGTATTTTGAAAGAGCTTCAAAGCTTCATGGGAAAGGTAAACTACATCCGACGTTTCATTCCTGGATTAGCTCAACTTATTGCTTCATTCACTCTTCTACTGAAGAAGGGAGCAAGTTTTGCATGGACGACTATCCAACAAGATGCATTTCGAAAGATACAGCAAATACTATTATCACCCACCGTCATGAAATCCTCGGTGCAAGGACGAACATTGATACTCTACACGGCTTCAGTGATGTTGCTATTGGGGCTCTTCTCGCTCAAGAAGACGAAGAAGGGGTCGAGTGTCCGATCTACTACTTTAGCCGTACAATAAAAGATGCTGAACTCCGGTATCCTAAGGACGAAAGAGCATGCTTAGCATTGGTGCATGCTATTCAAAAATTCAGACATTATTTGCTGTCAAACATAGTTGTACTTATTGCTAAAGCTGATCCTGTAAAAAATTTACTGTCAAAACCGTCTTAGATAGGCAGACCTGCAAAATGGTTACTACAGATGTCGGAGTTTCACATAGCGTGTGTCTCACCCAAATCAATCAAGGACCAAACTGTTGCATACTTGCTAGCTGCCTTTCCTGGAGAAGACATCACAATGCTACATGAAGATGTTCCAGGTGAATTTCCAGAAATCTCAGTTATTAAAGAGGAAACATGGTTTTTATACTTTGATGGATCATCCACTCCTAGCAATGATACTGGTGGAGCGAGCATCATGCTAGTATCCCCATCCGGTGAAGTCTTCTCTCATTCATTCAAGTTAGATTTCCACTGCACTAACAATTCAGCGGAATATGAGGCCTTCTTGTTGGGATTATCCCTGGCCAAGCAAGCAGGAGCAATGCATCTGGAGATAAGAGGAGACTCAAAGTTGTTAGTCAATCAGATGAATGGCGTGTACTCTCTCAAAGAAGTGACACTTGCTCCATTTAGAGCCGAAGCGCAACGTCTATTGGCTTATTTTTCTGAGGCAACGATCCTCCATACCGGTCGTACAAACAACAGACATGCTGACTGTTTAGCAACCCTTGCATATGAATAGTAATTCGTAGGGTCAGATAAATCTATCACTGTACAAAGGCGTTATGTGTCATCAACCTGGCTCACTCAAATTGAAAATGCTCAAGCGAGCGACTGGCGGGCACCTATTATTCACGAATTGAGCAGTTCTCTTACAGAAGGGAAAATTAGCCTCAAGGAGTTGAAGAACTTTTTTCTACTACACGGAGCATTATATTATCGCAATCCTGATGGATCTTTGTCACGATGTCTCGGAGATGAAGAAGCGAGCGAGCAACTCAAGCGCATACATGAGGAAATATACGGACAAACATTGGTGGTTACACTTTACAGGAGGCTCAAAAAGCTTGGGTACTATTGGCCCTACATGGAAGTTCAGTCGAGAATGTTGCAAGGATCTTGTCCCAATTGTCAGACACCGCCTTATCATTTGGAAGATCTAACGGTCCATCATACTGGGGACTGGACAGAACCTTACATCAAGTACCTGCGCGACAATGATTTACCATCAAAAAAGAAAGAATTAATAAAACTCACCCAGAGGGCTAAGCAGTTTGTCTATCTGGAAGGGATTTTATATCGTAGAAGCTTTGGTGGGAACATACTGAGATGCTTGACCGAGCATGAAATTCCAACAATTCTGGAAGAAATGCACGAGGGAGAACACTAGGAAAACAGGAAATTATTTCTCCAGATTCATGAAAAATATTATTGGCCGACCATGGAAGACGATACAGCAGCCTATGTTCAGAAATGTCATCAGTGCCAGATCCATGGTAACCTCATTCAGACTCCTTGTCTCCCATTACATTCTATGAGCAGTCCATGGCCTTTCTACAGCTGGGGACTGGATATCGTCTGGAAAATCAATCCAGTATCCTCGAAGCAGCATGAATACATCATCACAGCAACTGAGTATTTTACCAAATGGGTTGAAGCTATCCCTCTTCGAAGCACCACTGGAGTCACGATTGCAGCCTTAATCAAAGAATACTTCATATGTAGATTCGGCGTTCCTAAACATATCATCACAGATAATGGAACTCCTTTTTCTTTCAGACATGTGGAAGAATTGCTCGAGGAATATGGTATCAGACAAATTTTCTCTACACCGTACTATCCCCAAGGAAACGGACAAGCATAGAGTACCAACAAGACTTTGATCCGGATTCTCAGTTGAACAGTTCATGATAACCCTCGAACATGGCATGAACAACTACCCATGGCTCAATTGGAACTTCACCGTATTCCCTCGTTTATGGTGCTGATGTTGTTCTCCCATCCGAGATCAATATCCCTTCTGTAAGGATTACAACAGCCAGTAGAGTGCAATGGGATGAAGCTGAAGTGTCGAATTCAAGGATTGCTGAATTGGACATGCTCAAGTCAAGGAGGGCCAAGGTAGAAAAATATGTGGAAGCTTACAAAGAAAGGATTTCCAGGGCATACAACAAAATGGTAAGACCTCGAACATTTCAAGTAGGAGATTTGGTTTTAAAAACAGCGAAGCATATTTAACAAGACATGTCCGCTCCCAAGTTCTCTCCAAAACGGGAAGGGCCATATGTAATCATCAAGGAAGTATCCAGCGGATATTACAAAATCTTGGTTGTTAATGGAGGGGTGAAAGGAAACATCATCAATAGCAAGTGGCTCAAACCATATTATGCCTGAACGATCAGTAAAAAATTATTTTCATTTCAAAATGTAATATGCTCACTCGTTCGAAATTCAAGATAGATTTCATTAATCCAACAAAAAAGTTCTTGCATCCATCAACCATCCTACTTTATTCAAAACAAGTCTTCAACCTACAAAAATAAATAATCTCTCTCTCAACGCTCACTCAGAGCAAACCATCCAACAACAAATAATTTTTACTAAATGCCATTTCAAGCCTGTTTTGAAAGTTTTCAGTCTTCACTTTCAAGTCCTGGACAGCTTTCTCAACCCTTGCCGACTCCAGAGCGAGTGCCTTTTCCTCTTCCATGATAGCAGTTGTAGCATAAATCACATTAGCAGCCGCAGCCGCTCTATCTATCTTGATAACCTCGAGTCGACGACGGAGCAAGCTTATATTGAACCGCAAGGTTTCACAGTTCGAGATCATATCATCCCATCTATGCATCTCTTTGTTCTTGACATCTCGCAGGTTTATCTTGTTCATTTCATCAATGATGGGAAATAATCCAGTAACTGTAGTCAATAAGGTTGGAAGAAAACCTCTCCATACTTCAATAGTAGCAATGTGCCCATACCTTCTCCAAATCTTGGTGTAAAGGGATGCATAACACTTGGGGATGATGAAGCCGCCAATGAGTTGATTGTCCGGGAAAATGTTTACCATGGGAGTTTCGAATGGGAGTCCATCCACTAGATACTCCGAAACAGGAACCCTAGAATCAGCATCTACTGAGTTGATCGAATTGTCGTCATCACGGTGGTCACCACCGTCAGCTACAACCACAGACTTTCCATTCTTTCTCTTCCTAGTGTCAACAACGATATAAACATCAACCTGTGACAACGAAATATTCGATTTCAGTAAAGTTGGAGCAATGCTAATTCGAAAGAAACCTCTGATCGGAAACTCACTGATGTTCCAGCACCAGCAGGTCTATAACGAGCAGGAGCCTTAATAGTCCGCTTGGGTCTCAAGATGTAATGGGAAGAAGAAAGTCGATCTCCCTGATTATTCTGCAACAAATCATTTTCTTTGATCAGTTATTATGATTACATGAAGATAAAAAAAAAAAAAAAAAAAAAAAAACGTGTAGCCTACCAAGATGGACGCTCCAACTTCATGCCTTGCCAGAGATTCATTTTGAGAAGACGCGCTTCTATTAGACATGATGATGAGAGGTATGATCGTGATCAAAATTTCTTTTAATAATATACAGGAGCAGAAGAAGATATGTTCGTATAAATAGAAAACCCTAAGTCTCGAAGGTCAATACACAAGACATGGTAGATTCTTATCCTTCGCAGATAGTCAAATTTGTTACGGTTTATACGGCGCGAAGAGAAGTGATCGTACTGGGGAATGATAACTTGTGATTACGTGGATATGGTCAAGTGATGTAATTTTAGATAGTGGTAAGAATGAGGTTCGTAAGACTTGTGAAAGCAATTGAATTTAGATTTATTTAAACTAAAAGTAGAGAAAATATAAATCAAAATTTGTGTTTTTTTTAGAGTGAAAATAACCAAGACACTAGATTCCACTATTACACATTTATAAATGATGATAAAAATTCCAAAACTCTAATTATTTTTAAAATCTCTTTTTCTTAATTCACAAATTATCAAGCATATTCCCAAACATTAATTGTATCCCTTAAGCATAGATTATCTAACCAAAGCATAACCTATCTAATTGAATCACAACTAATTAGGAAAAATTATGCAAACAATTAAAATTCTACAAAGTAGTGATTGAGTGAATTATAAAATACAAATTAGAGAAAAATAGAATGGTTACCAATTATTCATGCATAAATAGCTTCCTCCGTGCCTTGATTACGCGAGAATTAGCTCATCATTATCATGGAAACATGCTCAAAATTCATCTTTATTAATGCTCAAAAATGGTTCACAAATTATGAAATGGGAGAAAAATGAATAAAATCGGGTTCTGTAACACTTATATTTGTTACAAAATCAATTGTTACAGAAAACGATAAAGGAATACCGTCGCTGGAACTGTTGAAGAACGACGGTCTTTAAGGGTCTTATGTTCTTCGTACCTTCTTCACCAGCAGAAAAATGGTTTTTTTTTCCTGTAACTTTTTTTCTCGATTTTTTATACTCTAAACATCTCCTTATTCTCCCCCTAAACTCTCCATACACTTCTTGCACGCTGAAAAGATATTAAACTCGCTCTAATCTCCACGCAATCTTCCACAAAATCTCATCGACACGTGATATTCTCGTTTCTCCCTGTTTTCTTCTTGCGGATTACTCAGCCAAATTCGGTCGAACCTAAAGCCCAAAACATGTTTATTAGGTCATATCACAACTACCCATAAGAAATCAGCCCTTTAGTCTCTTCATAACATCATCAAAAATCGATCGAACCAACTGCCAGTGAAGAAAAGAAATTTCCCGCCAAAATCCATTTTCAAATGATGAAGGTGAAGTGACCTGAATCCAAAACTCGGGTGCCTTTAGCAGCTCGGCTGCCTTGGGGGCGCCCTTATCCATTTTTAGGGTGCCTTTAGTAATTTTGGTGGGTGCCTTTAACACTTTTTTCTGGGGTTTTTCCAACACTTTTTCGGGGTTCTTCCGGTGCATTTCTGGGGTGCATTTAGTACTCTATCCTGGGGTGTAAAACACCACTTAACGAGCCAATTTCGTCGCAAGAGCTTATTTCTCTAAAAATACCTACAAAGACATAAAACACCATAATAAGTACAAAAATGGGTACTAATAATATATACAATAGAGATGAAAATAGACACATAAATGCGTCTATCATCAAGGGAACCCTAATTTAAGATGATCGTTCGTGCATGTCACATGTTTCTTCAAACTCTTACCATGTCTATAAAAGCAGCACGCCCAGAGGCATGAACGAATGGTGATCAATTAAAGGATCATTATACTTGCGTAGGGATGTCCGTTAACTCCATTGGGAAAGAGGCATAACAGAATTGTGCAGAAGAGAAGATAAATGATTATCATTCAAAAATAATTCTTAAAGTAATCTCTATGCAGTCAAGTTGCTCAAATGATCACAATAGCATCTACTTCAATGAGAAATAAGACAATCAATTATTCAGGAGGATTGCAAGCAAGACTAATCATCAGAGTCATCGGATTCACGATCGTCATCCTCCATGGAATTTTCTTCGAGCTCTCTCTTAGAGTCATCATCAGAACCCTCACTGGGGACTTCTTCCTATTGGTCTCTAGGGTCGCCGTACATTGCGTCTAAGTATTCATCTTCTTCATGTTCGGCTCGAATGTCAGCCTTGGCCAACCGCTCAGCTCTCATACCTGGTAGATATGGCTTAACTCTACGATCAATGGGCTTCCATACGGATTCAACTTCCTCGGCATCTGAGTCGGAAGCTACACCATCAGGACGCGGTCGAATCTTATCTTCAGCCGCTAGTCTCGCTTGTTGAAGTCGATGTCTTTTCTGCTGATAAGCTGCAAGTTTTCATCTTCAGCTTTTCTTTTATGCGACAATTCATCATGTCTTTGTTTTTCTTCTGCGTCCACATAAGTTAGGAAGTCATTCATTCCCTCACGAATGGCTCTCAGACGATCAAGAGACATACCGCGTATCAGATTTCTGGCATTTCTGAAAGGTTGATCTACCTCCGCGTGAACGTCCGCTAAGTTCTTCATCTTCGGTTTGATGTTTCTAGAACATTTCCCAGAAGAGTCAGAGACATAGTCATCACCAGGAGATGTCATTATCTGTTGCCAAAAATGCGGAGTCAAAACAAGTCGGCAATAATATGCGCCAAAATGGTAACTCTTAGACTCTTACCTGTTTACAATTTCACTAGCTGTAGTGATTATAATAAAAAATCCTGAGAATTTGTTCGTTTCTTCGAACCTGCAAAGACGGACAAAATTCATTATTCAAAATCATAACTTGATTTTCATAAAACTGTGAGCAATTCACGAAATTTCCATCATGTGAGCAATTCGCTGATGGCTGAAAATATGATGTCATGTTTCATCCATTCCTCATCGGGGGTTCTTTTTCCATGCTAAAAACCTTCCTTTAAAATTTTCGCTTATGGATTTATCCCGTGATGTTTCCCTTCAATGTAGGTGTTGTGATAGCCGAATGGGAAATCGTGTTACATCCCAAATATTGTGCTTCTCGTGGGATCTCCACACGATGCACAGGGGCTCCTATCGCCTGAGGAAGAGTCGGCAATGCGATATACTCCTGGAGCTTTCCATCATCAATCATGTCTTGTACCACCTTCATCAGATCTATACATGAGTCTGTCGGATGGCTGTAAAATTGATGAAACTCATAATAATCTTTTCAGTTCTTAGCATGCTCGGGATGCTGCCCTCTGTTCCATGGGAAAATAATTTTATACTTTTCATCAATTTTCTTAAAGATTTCTGAAATGTGGGTGTTTAACTTCGTGTAGACCATGTCTACAAATTTTCCCTTCTTTTGCTGGGCCTGATCTCGCCCTTTCTATCCTCCACTTCTCTGTTTATCGAATCGTACAGATTAATTATGAGGTCGCTCGGATCATCGGGTTTGCGTCTGAGGGGTCTATGGTTCTACCACATTTGCTCCTCTACTATTTCCCTGGACTAACTTATCGTGTGTTTCATCCTGAAGTTCTTCGAGGGATATGTAGTCCTCCTGGATTTCCCTTAGTTTCCTCGGACAGGGTGGCATTGTTTCATACATTCTTACAAATATGGGGTCTGTCTTTCGTAGACTATTTTTAAAACCGAATATCACATAGGCTTCCGGGACTCATCTGATCTTTGCACGGAGCTTCCTCCAGCAAGTTACCAAAGATAGCAGGGACTCATTAGGTCCTCTGCTTAATTGGAATAACCTGTCAATTCCTGGTTTGACTTGACTGTTATGCATGTAGGCTTCTAAGAATAGCTCGGACAAGTGGGCAAATGATTTGACCGATTCTTTCGGCGGGTTGTTGAACACATTAGGGCTTCTTCTTTTAGACTGGCCGGGAAAAATTTACACATCACGAAATCATATTGACTCCATTGTGTTGATGTCATGCGATAAAATCGGAGATGTTCAATTACATCGCCTGTCCCATTAAAGGGAGTTGTAAAGATCGGGAGAGAACATTTCCTTGGAAATGGTTTGGCCAGCAATCTCGCCGTTAGGGGCGATTGTCCTGCCTCCTGCATCACTTCCGCCAACTTCTGGCCTCCTTGTCTTCCGGTGGCTTCTTTATACATCGCCTCGAGCTGGCATAGCCTTACCTACAATTTATCATCTATATGCCTCGTCTAGGCCTTCTTTTTTTGTTCGGATTCCCTCTCAGGTGAAAAAGAAACCTTTGTATGACGATATCTTGATCGCCCTGAATCCTCATCGGATTGTTCGACATACGATGTGGGTTTGGTGCGAGTGGACTTCTATTTTGAGGTCTCTCCTCACTTGGGATTTCCACCCGATGGGTTCTCGGGTAAGTCATTGACTTTAGTTTCGCCCTCCTTTTTCTTCCCTTCTCGTTTATGTCTGGGGTTGACATGGATGACCCTTCCGAGTGACTATCCTCATCATTTAAGACCGCCTTACTTCCTCGTGGGAATCTTTCTCATTCGTTTTTCCTGTATTTTTTGTGCTTTCATGATTGCTGCAAGGGGAGCGGTGTTATTATCAAGGCTAGTGGAGTCATCTTTTCTCGCCCCGATGTTTGCCACCTGGTTTGGTAGCCCTCCTAGCTGAGTCAAGTGAATTCCATCTTGTCCTTCGAAAGGATTGTCTTCTTCATCGAGTCAGAATTATCTGTCAACCCTTCCCGATATTGATTATCGGGTTGTCCCTTGCTTGGAAGAACACCATTTGACAGAGCCTCTCATGGCTCCATCGCGTTAAGTTCGGGTAGCGTACCACCAGTTGAACCTTGGCTCGTTCGAGTGGATCATCTCGTCACCATCTTCTTACCAGCGAGATATGCAATAATGCTTAACTTTTCTTTTCTTTCAGAAAAGTGGGACCTTAAGTTTGCAGGTCATGTGCAGTTTCTAAGTCATAGTTCAGATTGTGCAGTTTTTTAGTTCAGGAAGACTTTTCAGTAAGTTTCGTAGACATGTGATGATGTTAAAACATTCCCCAGTTGGATAAAGTTTTGGTGTCAGGAAAAGATGTTTTTCTTTTCTCTTTTTTCAGTAAACTACCTCCTCCTGCACGTCATACCTTTAATGGGTAAAAACCAAATTATGACGATTGAGTACATTTTTCCATGTTTGGAAGTGTCTTTCAACGCCTTGAATTTTCGGTTTTGGCAAACTTACGTTTGATAAATGATTATGTACTCTTTAACCTCTCTTTTTTGCTTAGATTTGAGTTTCCAAGAAGAAGATTTTGGGTTATATGGAGTTTCAAGAGGTGAGAAATACTTCAAATTGCCTCAACTTTGAGTTTTTTCAACTGTCGTAGTGTATTTCTTTTCTATGAAGCTTACTTACTCGGATCTCTTCCCAACTCATTCACGGGGGAGGTTTTTTGAACTATTATGACTCCTCTGATGTTCTAACCATCTACTCTCCTTAGACTCTTTAGGAAGGTGGTGAATCAACCATATAAGACATTAGTTTTGAGAAAAAAGAATATGTCTACAGATCTGATGCTTTTGAGGGTCTTCAGGACTTTGCGATCGTATAGATCTTGTTGTGTCCGAGATCAACTCACTCAGTCTTAGAAAGGTCTACAAAGCGATGAAAGAAATAACTTTTTTTCCATGGGATTTTGAAAAAACTTCGAAAACTTTTCAATGGAGGTAGACAAAATCTTCATACCTCCCTGTTTCTAGCGCAAAAATGTAGTTGCATCTTTTCTGATGACTACACCCAATAAGATCTAATGATTATAAAACTACTAACATTCAAGATTTAAAGATAAATAAGATGTAAAGAACATGAAAGTAAAGATGAACCCAAGTATATAACGTGGTTCGGCCTTGTAGACCTACATCCACGGAGAAGAAACTATATCTTTATTATTGAAGGTCTTACCCTTGAATGAATTACAAATATCACTTAGACTTCTCACTCTTTCTTTCTCTAAGCCTTTCTCCATCTAAAATTACATGTCCATTTCCTTCTACATGGACTAGTATTTATAAACAAACTAGACTCGTATAGGTGTGATTTGGTGTTTCCGGGATGTTGACGCTATCATACATCTTATCATCGCTCGGACAGATCTTCCATTATTCTTCTCCAGAGTGCATCGTATGACTCTTCCTTTCGAGTCACATCGCATCGTATTGCTCCATCTAGGAAACATCGTACTACACCTTCTTCGGATCATATTGTTAATCGTTTTCCATCCGAGCTCCTGACACGATGTACTTTCGTTCACAGTTGTATCGCACCTCTTCTGCTTCTCATTAAATGCCTTGTTCTCTTTTTAGACTTGACCGTCTATGTGATTTGACTACACCTCACACGTGTCCTCCATGCGTCTGTGTAGCGTTTGTCTTGGTTTAGATGCAATCACCTTTTGAGGCGTG